>JAJOZX010008325.1:192500-197030 GCA_023014485.1 Bathynomus jamesi
GAAGCAAGAATGCAAAACGCTTATTTAAGCTAAGAGAAGAAGAGGACGAAAAAGTAGTCCTATATACAATAAAGAAATGCATAAATAAATAAATAATTGAACACATAAATATCAAATGAAATGGGAGTGAATTCATTAATTTGATATAAATATCTCTGAACCATTCCAGGTGTCATTTTGGTTAAATTTATGGTCCTGTATTATGAGAAGTTATACATTTGCGCTTTCTTCTTTTGGTACATAAATTATTAATGAATTTTTCTTCTTTTTTTTTTCTTCTTCTCATTTACAATGTATTAAGATTAGGTTCTTACTTGAAAGTCTCTCTCTCTCTCTCTCTCTCTCTCTCTCTCTCTCTCTCTCTCTCTCTGTGGCTTTTTCAAACTTTAAAACGTTTCACTTATCAGTATCTATCTATCTGGCTATATTCGTATCTACCTCTCTATTTATTTGTCTATATTCCTATCTATCTCTCTATCTATCTGGCTATATTCATATCTACCTTTCTATCTCTCTGGCTATATTCCTATCTATCTATCTATCTGCCTATATTCATATCTATCTCTCTATCTATCTATCTATATTCCTATCTATCTATCTATCTATCTATCTATCTATCTCTCTTTCTATCTATCTATTCGCGTGTGCTGCCTCATCAAGAATTTTAATTTTTTGTTTATCCAAATCAAAGAGTGGATGGGGTAAAATGAATATTTGTGGAATTTGTGAATTTGTGGACGTATTGAATATCTTCCCCTTGAAATGTGAAAAGTATTCCTCATGGTGTGTCTATTGGTAGAATGGGTTGGCTCAATTCTGACGCTTTATTACCATATACAAGAGCTTAAAATCGGCAACTGTGACCAACTCTCTGTCGAAGAAAAGCGTTGAATCATTTAATAAATTATTGACGAATAGAAACCTTGGCC
Organism: Bathynomus jamesi; assembly: GCA_023014485.1. NCBI lineage: Eukaryota > Metazoa > Arthropoda > Malacostraca > Isopoda > Cirolanidae > Bathynomus > Bathynomus jamesi. Next base: position 193,430 of record JAJOZX010008325.1, read on the forward strand.
ACCCTTATGTAAACGTTCCCAAACGTTCCAAAACCGAATGTCGATATACCAGAAGTGTTTGTCGAACGGAGCGACGGGTGTTTGCGCAACGCTAGCCCTACTCCGGGTTCTTGCGGGAGACCCAAAGCAACCAACCATATGACGCGCTGGCCAAACGCAAAACGATATTATATTTCTGAAACAATAGACTGAAGATACTATATACACCTTTTGTTCCCTTATGGCTATCGTTTATCCGCCTCCAGTGCTGCTTTGAGGCTCATATTTAGCCCCCCCCTACCCAAAAAAAAAGAAAAAAAGGTTAAATGAACATAAAAATTGTTAACTAATCTTTTTTCCTCTTCTTCTTCGGATGTTTGAGTCCCCGTTGTCATTCAAAACCAGAATATCAACAATTAATATAAAAATTATAAGCGTTATCTCCAATTTTGATTTAATTTATATGAGGAATTTTGCATATTAATTGCTATCCAATAATCAGAATTTGTGATTTCCTTAATTAATAATGTTGTATTATAGGATTTACCAAGAGAAAATGAAGCTCGCTTCCCTCATTTCTTTATATATATATATATATATATATATATCAGCATTTTCAAATGTTCCAAATACTTGATTATCGACATGTATTGTTTTCAAATAATAATAATAATATAATAATAATAATAATAAAATCTCATAAGGTTGATGTTTACCAATTCCATGACGTCAGCAGTAACTAATAAGCTCCGCCTACTTCAGGGGTACCAACTCAAATTATAAATGAGTTATTTTTATTTATATTTAACTTAGTGTTATTAAACCTAAGAACGTCATCATTAAATTAAAATGATAATTAGAATTATTATTAATAATTTAAAAATTAAATTGTTAAACGTCTTTTGTGGTTATCTGTGAAGAGAAATTATGAATATATATTTTTTTTATTCTGCCAAATAAGTTTAGGCTTTGTAATCTAGGTAAGCAATGAAATCTCTCTCTCTCTCTCTCTCTCTCTCTCTCTCTCTCTCTGTGTATGAGTGTGTACGTTGAGCACAAAAGCTTCATGCCTTTAAAATCATCTTAAGTTACGTTACAATACATTTTTCTAGTGTCCTCGTGATAAACAATATTGGTACTTTCGCTATTTCGTTTTCTCCTGGATTCGCTTCCCTAATTTGCCATCTGAAAGCGTTCTCTTCATTGAAAAAAAACTGAGATACATTAAGACAATGCAGGATTTCAATGGCTAGTAATTGAGAAAAAACCGGCTGGGTTCTCATACGCTATGAGAAATTTTTTTTTAAATCCATAAAAAAGTCCTACTTTCTCACAAAAATCTTAATAAAAATCTCTGTTTCACGAGACTTGAACGCATATACACACGCGCGCAAACACATTATATATATATATATATATATATATATATATATATATATATATATATATATATATATATAAGAAGAAACTTGTAAATAATAAAGTTAACCATTAATCATGTTATTTAAAATTGCGTTTAAAAGACTCTTAGAAATTAGAAATTACCTTCAATAATAAATGTTTGAAATTTTAATTTTATATTTAAAATCTCTTCATTAATTTTAATTTTTTTAAATATTGTCTTGAACTTTAACCTTCCAAAGGTTTATCTTCAAATTAACTAAGATTAAAGGGTTATGTAGCTGTTTGAGTATATATATATATATATATATATATATATATATATATATATATATATTTTTTTTTTATTTATTAATTACATCCTAAATATATTGGTGAAAGAAAATTGGTAAAAGCCTTTTACCAATACGTAATTGGTGAAAGAGGGTAAATTTATAATTACAACAATTACATGAATTCAAAAACTCAGAAATCTAAAATAGAAAAAAAAAGAAAAATTCAAATTAATTGTTGAACGAAACATGAAAAACAAAAAAATTGAAATGAAACAAAAAGAAAAAAAAAACGTCTTTGATTTAGAAACGGAATTTCTGGAATTTTGAAGTTGCCTAATGAGAAAGAGAGAGACAGAGAGAGAGAGAGAGAAGAGAGTAGAGAGAGGAGAGAGAGAGACAGAGAGAGAGACAGAGAGAGAAGTTTCGTTATTTCAGTGAAAATTCTTCAAAGGGAGGAATCATAGTGTTTACAGTGAAACGTTGGTAGGTGTTTTCTCTCTCTCTCATATATATATATATAATATTATATATATATATAGATATATATATATATATATATGATGCAAACCCACAAAGAAAAAGGAAAAATGATTCAATGGAATAATGTTTTTCCTTTTCCTTGTGGGTTTGCATCATTCATTCATTTCACGTGTTTAAGTGTGATATTCATCCCATATATATATATATATATATATATATATATATATATATATATATATATATATATATATATATATAATACACGAAAGCTTTTTCTGTTTCGTGATGGAAGTCCAATGTGGGCAACGGGTCACTAACAAAAAGGCTCCAAAATATAGTCCCCAAAATTCTGAGTTGTATTACATTAAACAGACGTGTTAAGTGCCTTGAAAGTGGACGCTCAAAATTTCCGTTGAGGTTTAAATTTTGGATTTTGAATAAAAATATAATAGTTACCCTTTTTCTTTGATGTTAATTCAATCCGACGTAAATGCAACGAGTTTCTTGCGTATATTGAGGTTCTGAATGTAGTTGTCTAAGTTAGCTTTAAACCCTAGACCCTGTCCGAAAGCTAGGTCCTATCTGCTTAGCGGATAGCTTGTGGGGAAAGCTATATTTTGGGACCTCTTTGCTAGTAATCCATTGCCTACGTTAGGCTTCCATTATGAAACAAAAAAAAATTCTAATATTTGCCATTTACCGTTACCTATTCGGACTATAGTGGGTTTAAATATTCCATAAGAGGTCCTTGTTTCATGCACATCAGGTCTACGTATTCCATACATACATATATATATATATATATATATATATATATATATATATATATATATTTTGTTCATGTTATATTAATGAAACTGTACATTTTTACTTCTTTTAGTAGAAACAGAAACATTATCCAACGTTTCGTTACCAAATGTTTCAACCTTCCTAATATAATCATTTAAATTTCTACATAACTCAACAACGAGGAAATGAGCGTTCGTTCGTTTATATCGAAACGTCTGTTTACTGGACTCGATCGATGACGAGAAGTTGTTTGTTCCTTTATATCGAAACGTCTGTTTACTGGACTCGATCGATGACGAGAAAGAGTTCGTTCCTTTATATCGAAACTTCTTTTTACTCTTTCGATGACGAGAAAGCGTCGTTCCTTTATATCGAAACGTCTATTTACTCGACTCGATCGATGATGAGAAATTGTTCGTTCCTTTATATCGAAATGTCTATTTACTCGACTCGATCGATGATGAGAAATTGTTCGTTCCTTTATATCGAAATGTCTATTTACTCGATTCGATCGATGATGAGAAAGAGTTCGTTCCTTTATATCGAAACGTAACTGATTGTGCTAATGTAAAAAATGATTAAATTGTTGTGACGTTTTTTCATTATAACCGAAAGACGTAATTAACGCGATTTAAACGATTTGGAACGAGATTGATGAGTGACGAAGTAGTAAAAAA
>JAJOZX010008326.1:0-62500 GCA_023014485.1 Bathynomus jamesi
GCCGGGGGTCGTGGTGGCCACGGAAGTTTTCCTCCCCTCCCAATCCATTTTCTTGGGAAAGTTTGTTAAAAAGTTTTTTAACATTCAAAGCATGGTGGCAGGGAGCTTCGTCGTCTTAGAAAATTGTTTGGCCCCGCAAGATTTAAGGCCCTGGGCTAAGAGGAAAAAACTTCTGCAGCATTGCGGCGCAGCGCTATCCATTTACGGTCACCTCTCCAAAAGAGAAATGGTCATTGACCAGTGATTTTCTTAAGACACCAAACAGCGACCTCAGGAGAGTACCTTTGATGTTGGCAAAGCTCACTTGGTTTTTTTTTTTCACTTTCTCAAATGCAACAATTTTGGCTGTTGGCATTACTACTGGGATAAAATTTTGCTTCATCTGAAAATGAAATGAGACTAAGCTCCACGACACTATACTATACTATACTTTGAAAAAACTCCCCAAACAACAGTGGAAAGTAGAAAAGGAAGACTGTGTCGTGTTCCCAAATTAAAGGCGAGACAGGGAACATCCTTAACCCTGAAAGAAAGTAGTTTTGTTGTGAGAGGACCAAGACTGTTTAATCAGCTGCCCAAAGACCGAAGGAACACGAGTGGTGTTGCGGTGGACATCAAAAGATTAGACGGAGAGTTATGTGAGGCGGAGAGTACAAGAAACCAACTCGCTACTTCACCATGACAACTCGAGAGGAGGGGGCGACAAGCTTGACCTTCGTGAAATGAGGAATCATCACACGGAACATTTGAATGGTTGGAAGTGTGTGTGTATGTGTATGTGTATGTGTATGTATATATATATATATATATATATATATATATATATATATACACACATTTCAACTGCAAACACGCAGTATAATTAACGTAAAGAACGACGCTTGTATAGGAGAATATTCCGCGCAAGATGAGGAGAGAAAACGAAACAAATGAAAAAATGAGGTAACCACCCGGGAATCGAGCCCGGGATCTTCCGATTGCCGGTCAGATATGATAACCATTACACCACGGGCCTCACTCGTACAAATGCCGTAATTCTCCTACATACGCGCAAAACCAATGCCCCAAGGAGGCACCTCCCGCATGCCGTAACATTAATACATTTCAACTGCAAACACGCAGTATAATTAACGTAAAGAACGACGTTTGTATAGGAGAATATTCCGCGCAAGATGAGGAGAGAGAACGAAACAAATGAAAAAATGAGGTAACCCCCGGGAATCGAACCCGGGATCTCCATATATATATATATATATATATATATATATATATATATATAATATATAATATAATAAATTATTAACGAAAGTAACACGTGAAAAATATTTGATGATGAATAAAACCACGAAGGAAAGGAAACACACAATGGTGCTCAAGCGCTTTCGTCTAATGACATCCTCAGGATGTCATTAGACGAAAGCGCTTGAGCACCATTCTGTTTCCTTCCCTTCGTGGTTTTATTCATCATTTTATATACAGGGCGTCCCAAAAAAATGTACACACACTTTAACAGCTGATAGCTCAATTGATGTTTCTTTTCTTTCCAAGTTAAACCCATTAGAATAATAATGGCAGTCAGACTAAGCTTTGAACAAAGGAAATTCATTCTAAAATGCTACTGGAAGTGTGAAAACGCAGTTGAAGTGCAAAGACAGTTTAGGAGGGAGTTTCAAACAGATCCACCAACGCGACTTACCATCACTCGAATTAGAGATACGTTTGAAGCCGATGGAACTGTTCAGAATGTCCACAAGAAGCGTTCCGGAAGACCACGGACATCGACAAGCCCCACAAAGCAAGAAAGAGTACTGGAAACGTATCACCAAAGTCCAAGAAAATCTGTGCGGCAAGCGAGTCGTGAGGTAGGAATTTCAGAATCGTCTGTCCAACGCATTTTGAAGCGCTGTCAATGGAAAAGTTACATTCCAAGATTAGTCCATGCTATTAATGAAGATGATGATGATCCGGACCGAAGAGTGGAGTATTGCGAGTGGTACTTGGCACGATGTGGATGTGGATGTGGATGTGGATGAAGGGGTTTCGTAGAATACCCTCCGCGTTCACCAGACCTCACACCACTAGACTTTTTTTTATGGGGATACTTAAAAGACAAAGTCTACGCTATAAAACCTGCAACAGTCGCTGAATTGAGAGCAGCCATTGAACGAGAATGCACACAAATACCAAACGAAATGTTTCGTGATGTTTGCGATTCCATTGCTTCGCGTTATCAGCAGTGCCTGGACCAGAACGGACGTCAGTTTGAAAACAGGCGTTGACAAAACAATTAAATAATGTCTGTAGATTCTATTACATTTTGAAAATGAAATGTATTTTAATAAACACTGCCTTTATAAGTATTTAAAGTGTGTATACATTTTTTTGGGACGCCCTGTACGTATATATATAAATTTTTCCAAATGCATTTACCACTATAAATAGGTTTATAAATGTATTTATAATAACAACTAGAGATATTTGCAACATTTTTTTTGTTTTTGTCGGGAAATTTTTTGCATTAAATCACAATGTTCTAGTTATACTTGAAATCACTAATCATGCTTGAAATCACAATGTTCTAGTCATACTTGGCGAAGTACAATTATGGAATAAGAATATTAATTCATTTAAAAATGATTTTTTAATGTAATTATAAATTTCTTTATTTTTAAATAATATTTAAAACAAAAATTCACATTATTTTCATAGTAAAATGGTTTCTTTGAGTAATAGTTCTCATAGATATTACTAATTATTTCAAATTTAATTAGTTATTTAAAAAAAATACATTGTTTTTCTTCTAAATATAAAGTTTTATAAGCGCAAATATAAAATTTTCAACCTAAAATATTTATTAAAATGATGTAAAAAAAAACTATAAATATGCAATCTGTCAAATGCATTAACAATCCCCAGTAAATTACTTATTTACGCGTGTATAAAGTACACAGTTAAGTATCCATTAAATTAAGAAGAGTTAAATAAAAGAATTCTAATACAAAAATAACATTTCAAGAAATTCATTTCGACTTCATGTGGTAAATTTGAACAAAAATTCCACAAGCAAGCATACCGTAATTAATGGTTAATTTAAGCAATGTTTTGTTCAACTTAACACTTTAACGCCAAAAATTTTTGTAGGTTTAAATTATGAATGCATGTATTTGAAACACTACCAATTTGTACCAGTCGTCGTTAAAGGGTTAAATACATTTATTAAGTTTTAATGTTAAATAAATGATTCGTTTTTAAGTAGTATACTAAATATTTTATTTTAAAAAATGCATTTTTCAAACAAAGAAAAATGAATGACGTTTTATTTTTATTTCATCTAAAAATTGCTTATTTGTGAATTATTCGAATTATTTTTTGTTTATAACTAAAAAATTTAGTAAAAAATAAAAGAAAAGCGTGTAGGGAATCTGTATACTGTCGATTCCAACAACTTTTCTCCAAATATGAATGTAGGAACTTTGAGCTTCCAAAAGTTATTTCAAAATTAGTCTTTTTTCCTCCTCTTTTGCCCCTTTGCAACAAGTATGAAAAATAATGTTTAATCCGAACGTATGACTTACGAAAGCGTTTACTTTCCCTAATTAAAAGTCTCTGATTAAGACTCGCGCAAAATTCCTTCTTTACACCTCTGGCGGTTGCCGACTCGATTGGCCTTTTCTGGCCGTCCCGCTATCTACTTATATCTAATATACAGCGACATTAAAACAAATAAATATTTAATTAGAATTTTGCGAGTAAAAGCACAATAAACAAAACCCCACATGAAAGTGCGAGGTTTAGTAGTTTTAGAACAGTCCTATAAAGTTTTTTGCACGCGACTCTTTTTGCTCTACATCAGGGGTTCCCACCTTTTTAGGTCGACGTACCACCATGCTTTTCTAGGAACCATAGTCGGAAAGATTGCGGGTTATTCATTTACAACTAATATTACTATTAAAATACATTATCATTAAAGTAATTATCAATCAAAAAGCGGCATATTAAAACACTCTTGCGTACCACCAAAAGGATCTCCGCGTACCACAGGTTGGGAATCGCTGATCTACATCACTTGTGGCTACGTCGTGACCATATCGCAACACCACTTCCCGTCGATTAGCGAAGTTAAGTGACATTCGATCTGGGTAGTACTAAACAGAGGACTCTCCTCCGCGTCCAGATAATGTAGCGACCCGTGATTCGGATCCCACGTAAAGCTGGAGGTTCCCTGCTTCACATGACTTTCGTTGTCACGGAGGTGGTTAAACCCCAAAAACGCACAGTCTACATTATTTGATAAGAGAGGAAGGGGGAGGAAAGGATAAAAACGGTTTCTGCATTTGGGGTTTAACAAACCCCCAAAAATCTAATCAGCTGTGAACATGTTTTTTTTTTGGCTTAAGTTCCTATGTATACGGACATCAAATTAAGAACATGTAAATTATTTACAAAAAAAAATGTGCTCTCTCTTTCGTCTCTCTTTTTGTCAATGTCTATATTACAGCGGTTCTCAAACTTTTACTACTTCTGTACCCCTTGAATTCTTTCACAAAATTTTCTGGATTTTCGAGAGAGAGAGACGATTTTTACTTTCTTTACGATCGTGTGACTCGTGGCCGTTTGTTAATCGTATATAAAATTAAAAGGGTTATATTTTCAGGACCCCTTCGCGTACCCCCTGGGGGAACGCCGTACCCAAGTTTGGGAACCACTGGTCTATAAGGTGTAACTTAAACACACACAAATTGCACCAACATTAGAACGAGCTAACGATATTTCGTCGATGTGACGTTTTATTTACGCCTGTTTTTAGAACGAGATTAAGTTAAGTTTATTAAAATGTCCACGGAATTCCCTTTCAATGAAACGCTTAGAGGTCTCATTACAGTTCCCATTTAGGAAGTATTTGGAAATATACGATATATTTATCAGCAGAATAAAGTAAATAAAAGACAAGTTTAAAAAGTTTATCTTAAAATAAAATTTCAGATGAAAATTCATTTTTTAACTTATTTTCTAAAAGCTAAAATTGAAGAGCAACTAAAAGTTGATGTATTATTTACTAAAACAGGAATGAATTACCATGCCTCAACCACTTTAATAATGTAGGAAAAAAATTAGTATGAAATTTAATAACATCGGTTATAGGCCGATATTTTCGTTTCAATAACGATTAATCGGTAAAATGTCGAGATTATCTGCTTGCTAATACCGATAACGATTAATCGGTATATTATATGGGCATGGACAAAAACTCGCCGGACAAAAGTTTTTGCGAAATACATACACTAGTCTAGATCTTAAGATCTCAAGATTTTAGACGACTCATTGTAGATAATTACTCATCTTTCAAATTGTTCTGTTTTTAACCAACCAACCAATATTAATTTTTCACCAACCTACCAATCTTTCGTTATAAATTAATGCCCAGTTAGGGCAAGTGAATGCCCGGTTAGGTCAACTGTACGCCTTGACGATTGGTTAGGTTAAGTCATGATATTTTCGTTAAAAACTCATTAATTATTTAAAGTGTTCTAACATGTTTCTTTTCCATTTCTCCAAAAAAAGAAAGTTATTTTTGAAATCAGTGACCAAAACTACATTAGTATACCGATTTGGTTAAAAACACATTTTAAAAGATGAAGAGTAACTATCTACAATGAGCCTAAAATATTAAGATTTAGACTAGAGTGTATGTATTTTGGCGAGTTTGCATTCACACCGAGAAAATAAGTTCATTTAGTAATTGCTCCCCATAATTTCAAGGGTTAGGACAAGTCCCTACACAGAGTCAAGTGAGTTTTGACACGGTCAACTTTCTAGAACTTGGTCTTTTATACAACGACGCTCTTTCATTTCGAGGAAATTATCTCAGTTTGAATGAAGTGTCTATAAATGACGTCTTTTTAGTGTGTGTTGCATTTTATATACAGTACAGTATATTACACACAACGTTTCGAGTGTCACTTCCAAATAAGAAATTGGAAAAAGTTGCCGTTTTCTTTTCGATATATATATATATATATATATATATATATATATAATATATATATATATATATACGGCATGCGAAGGTGCCCCCTCAGGCATTGGTTTCTGCTCGTATGTAGGAGAATTACGACTTTTGATTGATCGAGGTCCATGGTGTAGTGGATAGCATATCTGACCGGCAATCAGAAGATCCCGGGTGGTACCTCATTTTTCATTTGTTCGTTCTCCCTCCTCATCTTGTGCGTAACGCTCTTCTACACAAGCGTCGTCCTTTACATTTATATATATATAATATATATATATTATATATAATATATATATATATATATACAGGGTGGGCCGTAAGTTTCCATACATAGGAAAAATTAAACGTTTGTTTTTATGTTTCAGATACCCTAAGAATATGCGTTTGACGTAAGATCTTGTTTACTGATGAAGCAAATTTTTACGTCAATGGAGAGGTTAATCGGCAAAACATACGTTATTGGAGTAATGCTAACCCTAACTGGCTGAGTCCGACGAAGATGCAAGGTGCCGGTAAAGTGATGGTGTGGGCCGGGATATGGGGTGACAGAATTATTGGACCAATTTTTGTCAGTGGAAATCTTAATGCCGAAAGGTATCTTAACATGTTGCAAGAAGAGATTTTCCCATCCCTGCTAAACGAGGAAGGTAACTTCCCAGTTTACTTCCAGCAAGATGGAGCTCCACCTCATTATGGTCTTCACGTGCGTCGGTATTTGGATCAGCAGTTTCCGGATGCTTGGATTGGTCGGCGTGGTCCTGTGGAGTGGCCTCCCAGATCCCCAGATCTCCCCCCCTTGATTTCTATCTTTGGGGGCACTTGAAGGCCATGGTGTATCAGGAAAAGATACGAGACATAAATCATCTAAAGGAACGTATCACCAACGCCATTACAAGCATAACGTCAACTGTGCTAATGCGTGTTCATCAACAGTGGGGAACACGTATTGAAATGTTTTCAAAACAATGGCAACCATGTAGAGCATATTATATAAATAAAAATGGTTGTCCATAACAAAATGTTTATTTTTCCTATGTATGGAAACTTACGGCCCACCCTGTATATATATATATATATATAATCAATACTTCAAGGAAAGAAAAATTTCAATTTAGTGGAGTATTTTATACCGGTTCTGCTTACGCTATAAAAATTTTTATGCATATAATTTCAAAACTTATTAAAATTTTATTTTTTCCACTATGTAACATGTTTATAAATTTCATAACAGTATCCGATATATATATATTTTTTTTTTTTAAAGGAGGGGATGACGGGGAACAAATTAAAAAACAAACCAAACACAGGAGAACTTGGATGGAAAAATAAGAACTTCATAGCCTTGTGATTTTTTTTGAATAATTTATTAATTATTTCTGGACACACACACACGAGGCGTTCGGAAAGAGATGCGAAGCCGCCACGAGAGCAAAAATCCATTTTCTATACCAATAAACCCTCCTTGCCATGAACTATCCAGTAAACACACACACACACACACACACACACACACACACACACACACACACACGGCGGTTTCGCCATTTTAGCCTCAGAAATTAGCTCTATTTATAGGGTATGACCGCATGTGGCGCCTGTGAAAAACCATGCAAATCGTCGGAACTAAAGAGGCGAAGCAACCATGCCCGTACGTTGAGACAGTGTCTGCGCCAATCAGCCTTCTCACGCAGCATCCCGCCGAGGTATATTCGCACCCTTTGGTTCCGAACGTCTCATATATATATATATATATATAATACAGGGTGGGCCGTAAGTTTCCATACATAGGAAAAATTAAACGTTTGTTTTTATGTTTCAGATACCCTAAGAATATGCGTTTGACGTAAGATTTTGTTTACTGATGAAGCAAATTTTTACGTCAATGGAGAGGTTAATCGGCAAAACATACGTTATTGGAGTAATGCTAACCCTAACTGGCTGAGTCCGACGAAGATGCAAGGTGCCGGTAAAGTGATGGTGTGGGCCGGGATATGGGGTGACAGAATTATTGAACCAATTTTTGTCAGTGGAAATCTTAATGCCGAAAGGTATCTTAACATGTTGCAAGAAGAGATTTTCCCATCCCTGCTAAACGAGGAAGGTAACTTCCCAGTTTACTTCCAGCAAGATGGAGCTCCACCTCATTATGGTCTTCACGTGCGTCGGTATTTGGATCAGCAGTTTCCGGATGCTTGGATTGGTCGGCGTGGTCCTGTGGAGTGGCCTCCCAGATCCCCAGATCTCACCCCCCTTGATTTCTATCTTTGGGGGCACTTGAAGGCCATGGTGTATCAGGAAAAAGATACGAGACATAAATCATCTAAAGGAACGTATCACCAACGCCATTACAAGCATAACGTCAACTGTGCTAATGCGTGTTCATCAACAGTGGGGAACACGTATTGAAATGTGTTTTCAAAACAATGGCAACCATGTAGAGCATATTATATAAATAAAAATGGTTGTCCATAAAAAAATGTTTTTTTTCCTATGTATGGAAACTTACGGCCCACCCTGTATATATATATATTTTTTTTTTTATTATAACTGCAAACACGCAGTATAATTAACGTAAAGAACGACGCTTTGTATAGGAGAATTATCCGCGCAAGATGAGAGCGAAAGAACGAAACAAATGAAAAAATGAGGTAATGTAATGTAATGTTTATCATATTTGACCGGCAATTGGAAGGTCCCGGGTTCGATTCCCGGGTGGTTACCTCATTTTTTTAATTTGTTTCGTTCTTTCGCTCTCATCTTGGGCGGGTAATTCTCCTATACAAAGCGTCGTTCTTTACGTTTATATATATATATAATATATATATATATATATATACATATATATATATATATATATACAGGGTGGGCCGTAAGTTTCCATACATAGGAATAAACATTTTTTTATGGACAACCATTTTATTTATATAATATGCTCTACATGGTTGCCATTGTTTTGAAAACACATTTCAATACGTGTTCCCCACTGTTGATGAACACGCATTAGCACAGTTGACGTTATGCTTGTAATGGCGTTGGTGATACGTTCCTTTAGATGATTTATGTCTCGTATCTTTTCCTGATACACCATGGCCTTCAAGTGCCCCCAAAGATAGAAATCAAGGGGGGTGAGATCTGGGAATCTGGGAGGCCACTCCACAGGACCACGCCGACCAATCCAAGCATCCGGAAACTGCTGATCCAAATACCGACGCACGTGAAGACCATAATGAGGTGGAGCTCCATCTTGCTGGAAGTAAACTGGGAAGTTACCTTCCTCGTTTAGCAGGGATGGGAAAATCTCCTCTTGCAACATGTTAAGATACCTTTCGGCATTAAGATTTCCACTGACAAAAATTGGTCCAATAATTCTGTCACCCCATATCCCGGCCCACACCATCACTTTACCGGCACCTTGCATCTTCGTCGGACTCAGCCAGTTAGGGTTAGCATTACTCCAAAACGTATGTTTTGCCGATTAACCTCTCCATTGACGTAAAAATTTGCTTCATCAGTAAACAAGATCTTACGTCAAACGCATATTCTTAGGGTATCTGAAACATAAAAACAAACGTTTAATTTTTCCTATGTATGGAAACTTACGGCCCACCCTGTATATATATATATATATATATATATATATAATATATATATATATATAGAGAGAGAGAGAGAGAGAGAGAGAGAGTTACAAGGAAAAGAAGTACCTCAAAAGGCCTTGCGGCCCATACCGAGGAGGTACCAATGGCAACGGGTGCCACGGAAAATTTTCTACACACTCAAATAGTGTGCAAAATTTGGTCTAACCTTTTCTTGAACTGATCCACAGAGGAACTGTTCACAACTTCCGAAGGTAACCTGTTCCATGTGTCACAGATCTTATACGTAAAGTAATTCCCACACACACTAGTCCTAAACCGTTTCAAATCCAACTTCCAACCATTGTTGCGAGTTGGGTTATCATTTAAACTAAACATACTTCTAAAATCGACATCGTTGAACCCTCGTAAGAGCTTGAAAACCTCGATCAGTTGACCGCGCAGCCTCCGAGTTTCAAGCGAAAACAAGTTCAGGGCGCGTAACCGTCGATTGTAGCCCATATGCCTAACGGAAGGGATTAACTTTGTGGCCCTCGCCTGCACTCGCTCCAGCCTCTCAATATCTTTCCTGAGGGTGGGCGACCAGAACTGCACAGCATACTCCAGGTACGGCCGAACAAGGGAATTGTACAGTGAGAGCACAATCTCCTTGTTCCGAAACTGAAATTGCCTCCTGATATAACCCAATAGTTTCTGGGCTTTCTTTTCCACCTCTACACACTGTTTCGTAAACTTAAGGTCGCTGCTAATTAGCACACCCAAGTCCTTTTCTAAATCAGTCACCTCGATATTACTACCCAACATCGAGTAGTCCGACTTGGGATTGGCGTAGCCAATGTGCATCACTTTGCATTTACCCAAGTTAAACGGCATTTGCCATTTTTCGGACCACTCTCCTATCCTACCTAGGTCCGCACGCAGTTCCTCGATCGCTTCGGGCGTCCCAACATTGGCCCCAAGCTTGGTGTCATCAGCGAATTTGGCGATCCGACTGACGATGCCACCGTCGATATCATTTATGTAAATGGTAAACAACAGGCCCCAAAACGGAACCCTGAGGAACCCCACTAGTGACCGAGGCCCAACCCGAACTAGCCCCTTTAATTACCACCCTCTGCCGCCTATTCCTCAGCCAGTTTTCAATCCACCTACCTATTTCCCCACCGATACCCAGCGCGCGCACTTTCGCCATTAGCCGGCGGTGAGGTACCTTATCAAAGGCTTTCTGAAAGTCGAGATAAAGTATATCAATCGCCCTACTCTTATCGTACTCACTCAACATGACGTGGAAAAACTCGAGCAAGTTGGTGAGACACGACCTATGCCGTCTAAACCCATGTTGGGAGTCCCCAAGCAGCTTGTAGGAATCCAAATGGTCAACGATTCTATCAGCTATTATCCTTTCTAATAATTTACCTACAACTGAAGTGAGACTAAGGACGATAGTTCCCTGGACTTTCGTGATCCCCTTTCTTAAAGATAGGGGTCACGTTGGCTCCCTCCAGTCACCAGGCACCTGGCCCATCTCCAACGATTTGTTGAAGACTGTAGCCAGGTGGGGAGCCACCTGGTCGCGCACTTCTCGAAACACTGGGGAGAAACTGGTCTGGCCCAGGAGCCTTAAACGCGCTCAGTTTGTCTATTCTATGCAACGACTGTCGCGGTACATCTAACACTATCCAGGCCAGCACCTTCGTGCCTCACAGCTGGCTCGGGGATGACGCGGGTATCCTCCCTGGTGAACACTCCCGCAAAGTACTCATTAAGCACATTAGCGATGTCCGCGTCGGAGGTCCGCAGAACGCCGCTTCCGTCCTTTAAAGGACCTATCATGCTTCTAATGGGCTTTCTACTATTAACATAACTGAAGAATTCCTTAGGGTTCCCCTTGCAGAGGCTTGCCACCCGTAGTTCTTCGTTACGTTTCGCTAGCCTAACCTTCGCCTTCACTTCCCTACACAGGCGGACATACGCTTCAGTGTTCTCGTGGGAACGATTGGCCTTCGCCCTCCTATACGCTACTTTCCTATTTCGGATAGCCGAAGCGATGTCACGATTGAACCACTTAGGCTGCGTTGAAGCAGGGGTGACCGGTTTTGAGGGTATGGCAGCAGACTGCAGCACCATAAACTCGTCCCGGAATGCACTCCACACTCCCTCAACATCGCCGCCAACCTCTAACCCCATCTCTCCTACGCTATCCCTGAGGCTAACAAAGTTCGCCCGCCGGAGATCGAGCTTACTGCCTCTCGAGTTACTACGCTTCACCCGAGGGACGCACACACGGAACCTAATAAGACGTGATCACTCCCGCCCAACGATTCGTCAACGGTGAGGCCAGTGACGAGGTTGTCTTCGGTCGTGAACACTAAGTAGAACGCTTTCGCCTCGTGTAGGCTCGTTGACCCACTGAGTGAGGAAGTTCTCATCAGCAAAGTCAACTAGCCTCCTCCCTTCAGCATCGGCAGTCCTGTTTTCCCACTTTATGCCGCGACAGTTGAAGTCTCCTAAAACTACACACACCCTATCCCCTAGCAGGCTACTGAGTTCGGTGTACAGGGCTGTATCCTCCTCGAGGAGGAGATGCGGAGGTCTGTACACCAAGATTAACCTATAGTTCGTCCCTCCCACGTTCAGATCGACGCCAAGCAGCTCCCGTTCCGACCGGAACTGGCAGTCAACCGGACTCAACGTGTCTCTGACGTATATTAGTACCCCACCCCCCTCCCCACGGGTGCGGTCTTTGCGAAACATTCTATACCCGGGAATTTCGAACTCCCCAACGTAGTCCCTACGATCAGTATGAATCCAGGACTCGGTGATAGCAACGATATCCTGGTATTCTGATGCTAAGAGCGCCCGTAGCTCGCAAACTTGTTCCTAATTGACCTAGCATTAAAAAGCATTGCACGGAGGGAGCCTTCCCTATTCTGACCGCCCCCTAGCACGACCCGTTTCCCGAACAGCCAGGGCTGTCGGGAGTCGAAGAGCCCCTCACTAGGGGACAATCTGCAGGGGACAACGTGGAGGGGACTACCTGCTGGGAGGGGGACTAACTGCTGGGGGAGGGGGACTACTACTGGGGGAGGGGGACTACTGCTGGGGGGGGGGACTACTGCTGGGGGAGGGGGACTACTGCTGGGGGAGGGGGACTACTGCTGGGGGAGGGGGACTACTGCTGGGGGAGGGGGACTAACTGCTGGGGGGGGGGACTAACTGCTGGGGGGGGGGACTAACTGCTGGGGGGGGGGACTAACTGCTGGGGGAGGGGGACTAACTGCTGGGGGAGTAGGTTTAACGTTTGGGGAGCAGGATCAATTGCTGGTTTGGGGGGTCTTAGTTTAAAAAGATTATACAAATTAATGTTCAGTAAATCACCATACTTCTTTTTCCCCTTCTGGTTAAAATGTATCCCGTCCGAACCAAAGTATTCCCCATTTCCGTGGAATGTAGGCCAAAAATCGACAAACTTTAGGCCTTTTTCATCACACATGCGTTTAACTCTTTTATTTATGCTAATGGCTTTACTTAGAGTATAGTCACTAGCACGCATTCGAGGGAGAATTCCTACGACCATACCCATGTCTGTCCTATCCCTAACCTTGTCAGTTAGGTTCTTAAATTCTTTAATAATGGGCTCTGTCTGCCCTCCTGTCCCTCCCATAAAAACGTCATTGCCACCAACATGGACAATGATAGGGCAACTCTTATTTTGATATTAATTTTGCCTAATTCCCTATTAATTATCTGGCTTGTGGCACCCGGAAAACATCGGAGCTTTCTCTTGGTCGCCCGTCTTGCTCCGAAAAAGTCCCCTTGATTCCTTACCATAGAATCCCCAATTAAAAAGGATTCATCCTCCTCATCAGCAAGTAAGTGAAACTTATTTTTGATGGTAATGGGTTCCAAATCCTTATGTTTTGGTTTTGGTTTGGAGGGTCTTTTATTTTTGACCAATTTGAATTCTTGGTCCTCCGTTCCATTTTCCGGAATAGTCACCGTGTTTTCCAAGCGTGCCACGCTTTGCTCTAGATGCTTAATTTTACAATTTAAATCTGCTGTTTGTTTTTAGTTTGATCTTGTCTACTGGGATGGATTTCCAGTGCTACGAGCCTAGCTTCAAGCTTTTTTACTAATTCCTTTAGCTCTTTCACTTCCTTTTCGTGGTTGTCTCTAAGTTTACAAAACAAACATATACTAAGGGATGTGATATCGCTGATACTACCTTCGGGGAAGTCAACGCACCAATGATTAACTTTACATTTAAAGCATTCTGCTTTCAATTTAGCTGGCCCTGTCATATTTTTTTTTTTTTTTTTTTTTTTTACGATACGTTAATTTAAATAATACAATATGTTCCTTTTAATTAATACGATACGTTACTTTTAAATAATACAATATGCTACTTTAATTAATATAACGAATGGTGAGAGGGGTAATGGTGAGTTCGGAAGTAAACACGTGTTACAGACCGGAAACTGAGTTGAATACAGAATTGAATGGAACCTGTGGGTTGCCGTTAGTAACAATGCAGTCTGATATTAATTTAATAATAAATGCTATTTTAATTAGTATATTGGTTAGTGAGGGAGGATTGGTGAATGCCGAAATACGAAATAAACACGCGCAGACGAGTGGCACGTGTTTCAGACCGGAAATGGAATTGAATACGGAACTGAATGGGATTGTAGGGAGCCGTTTATAACAATGCAGAATGATGTTACTTTAAATAATATAATATGTTATTTTAATTTATACAACGGATCGTGGGAGAGAAGTGAATGCGGGAGATAACCTGCGAGAGCACGTGTTACAGACCGGAAATGGACCTGCGAGAGCACGTGTAACAGACCGGAAACGGAAATAGACTCGAACATACAAATCTTACTATGTAACTCGTCTGAAAATGCAATCTGTAACGACGTCTAAAACAATGCAAACTTATTTCACGTTAACTTTCTCAGAGAAATTCAGCCGAAAAAACAGAATTTAAACAATATGAAATTATGTTCGTTAACCGGAAAAGGAATAAATTAAGTATAATTAATAATAAATTGTCTAATTATTAAGCAATAGTGCTTGCCCTAATCTCAATAATAAAGTAAATAAATATTATACTTATCTAACAAATATATAATCAAACTTTGTCACTTAGTCACTAAAAAAAAGATACTGGAGAGACCACACAGCACGTCCACCTCCGATGAAGTCTAATATGAGAGAGTTACAAGGAGTTACAAGGAAAAGAAGTACCTCAAAAGGCCTTGCGGCCCATACCGAGGAGGTACCAATGGCAACGGGTGCCAGGGAAAATTTTGTAAAAGTTTATTTTTCTTTCAACTATCCTAGCAGTAGTAGAAAACTGGATAGAAAAGTAGAAGGCTCTCTCCCCACCCTCCCTGCCAGAGGCAGGTACGGAAAAAGGTTGAAGAAAATACCTTGACCCTGGAAAAGTAGCCAAGGAAATTTTACATGAAAGTGGAGAATATATAAATAGCTCTATATTTAGCTTGCTCACAGAGACACCGTGCAAGCGAACTCCTGCAGAGTTTGTTGTTTTAATCTTAAACTATGAGAGTATTCAGTACTTTGTCTAGCCTATTTTTAAACACATTTACACTTTGACTGGAAACAACCTCTGAGGGAAGTTGGTTCCAGATATTAACTATTTTATAGGAAAAGAAATTTCCGCAGACAGGTCCTAAATGTCTTTAGTTCCAGTTTAAACCCATTATTTCTTGTCGGATTGGCATTAAGTGAGAATAAGTTTCTGTAATCTACCCTGTCTATTCCTTTGAGCATCTTGAAGACTTGAATAAGCTGACCCCGCAACCTCGTCTCTAAGCTAAACAGATTTAGGCGCTCCAATCTCCGTTGGTAGCTTTGCATTCTCATTGAAGGGATCAATTTTGTAGCCCTTGCTTGTACTCTTTCTAACCTTTCTATGTCCTTCCTGAGGGATGGAAACCAAACCTGCGCACAGTATTCCAGTTGAGGTCTGACTAGAGAATTATAGAGAGACATTACAGTCTCCTTGTTCCGAAACTGGAACTGTCTTTTAATATAACCTAATAAATTTAAGGCCCTCTTTTCGACTTCTGCACAGTGCTTCGACGGTTTCAGATCGTTGCTGATATAGACTCCTAAGTCTTTCTCTAGATCGGTCTCAGTCAAGTTCCTTCCCAAGAGAGAGTAATCGGTCTTCGGGTTTTTATAACCTATGTGCATTACCTTACATTTGTCCAAGTTGAATGGCATCTGCCAAGTAGCAGACCCTTCGCCCAACCTGTCAAGATCGTTCTGAAGCGTTCTTACGCCCTCCTCAGTACCTACACTACTTCCTAATTTCGTATCGTCTGCAAATTTGGAGATTGCACTTAGAAGCCCGACGTCTATATCGTTAATATAGATGATAAAAAGTAAAGGACCCAGAACGGAACCCTGTGGGACACCACTGGTGACGGGCGCCCACTCCGAAGCCACTCCATTTATTACCACTCTCTGCCTTCTATCTTTTAACCAATCCTCAATCCAGTTGGAAACGAGCCCGGTGATTCCTAGTCCTTTGACTTTAGCTATCAATCTAGCGTAAGGGACTTTGTCAAAGGCTTTTTGAAAGTCGAGATACACTACATCTATTGCCCTACTTGCATCGTACAGTGTATGCATATTATGGAAAAATTCTAACAGGTTTGTCAGACAGGATCTATGTCGCCTAAATCCATGTTGAGAATAAAAAATTAGATTGTTAGATTCAAGGTGATACACAATACGTTTTGTAATGATGGATTCCAACAGTTTGCCGACAACTGATTAAACTGATCGGGCGATAATTACAAGGATTTTCCCTATCACCCTTTTTAAAGATAGGTGTTACATTTGCTAACTTCCAGTCGGTTGGAACTTTCCCTAACTCGATTGATTGTTTGAATATGGTTACTAAGTCGTCAACAACATTGTGGCTAACCTCTTTTAATACCCTTGGAAGGAATAAGTCGGGGCCAGGTGATTTGTATTTGTTCATCTTATCAATTAATTGCTGTACCTCATATCTCGTAAAACTAATGGTCTCTACAGGATGGTCACCGTCATATGTAATCCGAGGACTTGGCACTTCTATTGTGTCTTCCTCCGTGAAGACTGTAACGAAGAACTCGTTTAACGTATTAGCTATATCTTTATCACCGAATTTCAGTAAGCCATTTCTATCTTTTAAGGGGCCTACAGAATTTTAATTGGCTTTCTGCTATTAACATGGGCAAAAAATTCTTTAGGGTTAACTTTACAGAGTGAGGCAACTCTAGCTTCTTCTTCATGTTTGGCTGATCTAATAAGGACTTAACCCTCCTACGTAGGTTTATATAGTTTTCTGAATTAGTCTGGTTGAAATTCGACTTAAGTAGTTGTAGGCTCTATTTCTTCCCGTAATAGCACTGCTAATTCGTTGTTAAACCATTTCGGTGATTTTGTTGACAAGGAAACCATTTTAGTGGGTAAAAAGTTCTGTAATATTCTAAATTGATCCCTATATGAGCTCCAGGTGACATTGACATCCTCACTTATTAGAACTTCAAGTGTGTCTAAACTACTTCGGAAGCTTTCAAAATTTGCTCTCGAGAAATCCAGTCTTTCACGAGTCTTTTCGCGTGTATTAACTGGAACCCTGAGGTCAAACCTAATCAAATTATGATCGCTGTTACTTAAATTTTCACCAATAGTCAGGTTAGAGACTAGGTCATCTTCGTTCGTGAATATGAGGTCTAGTTTATTATTACCCCTAGTAGGCCCGTCAACCCATTGACTAATAAGTTATCATCGGCAAATTCCAACAGTCTTGAGCCCTCAGCATCAGCTGTTTTGTTTTCCCAATTTACATTACCACAATTAAAATCACCAAAAATCACACTGATCTTATTATTCACTATTCTGCTTAATTTGTTATACAAGTTTATATCCTTATCAACGGGGTAGTGAGGTGGTCTATATACTAGAAGTAGCTGCACTACTTTATTATTTAGGTTTAGATCAATTCCCAACATTTCATGAGCAGATACGATATTACTGTTTACGGGTGCAGGGAGTCCCGAGCATACAAAAGTACACCGCCGCCTTCCCTTCCGTTCCTATCTTTGTGAAACATTTTGTAACCTACCATTTCAAATTCTCCTACAAAATCCCTTGATTCAGAATGAATCCAGGATTCCGTTATTCCGATGATATCAAAGTTCTCAGTTTTGACAAGCGCTATAAATTCCATTAGTTTGTTTCTAATTGACCTAGCATTGAAGAGCACAGTTTTGAGTGATTTTAAGTTGTGTTTTTCCTAACTGGCCTGAGTCGTTTCCCGACGCAGTTGAACTAACTACTGGGGGAGGGGACTAACTACTGGGGGAGGGGACTAACTGCTGGGGGAGGGGACTAACTGCTGGGGAGGGGGACTAACTGCTGGGGAGGGGGACTAACTGCTGGGGAGGGGGACTAACTGCTGGGGAGGGGACTAACTGGGGGAGGGGGACTAACTGGGGGAGGGGGACTAACTGCTGGGGGAGGGGGACTAACTGCTGTGGGGAGGGGGACTAACTGCTGGGGGAGGGGGACTAACTGCTGGGGGAGGGGGACTAACTGCTGGGGGAGTAGGTTTAACTGTTTGGGGAGCAGGATCAATTGCTGGTTTGGGGGGTCCTAGTTTAAAAAGATTATACAAATTAATGTTCAGTAAATCACCATACTTCTTTTTCCCCTTCTGGTTAAAATGTATCCCGTCCGAACCAAAGTATTCCCCATTTCCGTAGAATGTAGGCCAAAAATCGACAAACTTTAGGCCTTTTTCATCACACATGCGTTTAACTCTTTTATTTATGCTAATGGCTTTACTTAGAGTATAGTCACTAGCACGCATTCGAGGGAGAATTCCTACGACCATACCCATGTCTGTCCTATCCCTAACCTTGTCAGTTAGGTTCTTGAATTCTTTTATAATGGACTCTGTCTGCCCTCCTGTCCCTCCCAGAAAAACGTCATTGCCACCAACATGGACAATGATAGGGCAACTCTTATTCTTGATATTAATTTTGCCTAATTCCCTATCTGGCTTGTGGCACCCGGAAAACATCGGAGTTTTCTCTTGGTCGCGTCTTGCTCCGAAAAAGTCCCCTTGATTCCTTACCATAGAATCCCCAATTAAAAAGGATTCATCCTCCTCATCAGCAAGTAAGTGAAACTTATTTTTGATGGTAATGGGTTCCAAATCCTTATGTTTTGGTTTTGGTTTGGAGGGTCTTTTATTTTTTGACCAATTTGAATTCTTGTTCCTCCGTTCTATTTTCCGGAATAGTCACCGTGTTTTCCAAGCGTGCCACGCTTTGTTCTAGATGCTTAATCTTACAGTTTAAATCTGCTGGTGTGTTTTTAGTTTGATCTTGTCCACTGGGTTGGATTTCCAGTGCTACGACCCTAGCTTCAAGCTTTTTTACTAATTCCTTTAGCTCTTTAACTTCCTTTTCGTGGTTGTCTCTAAGTTTACAAAACAAACATACACTAAGGGATGTGATATCGCTGATACTACCTTCAGGGAAGTCAACGCACCAATGATTAACTTTACATTTAAAGCATTCTGCTTTCAATTTAGCTGGCCCTGCCATATTTTCTCTTTTTTTTTTCTGAATACTCTGAATAAGATAAAGCGTTCTAGCAATGAAAACTATCAAAAACGTTCTGACCAGTATAAAAAAAGGGGGGGGGGGGTGAATTCATCCCGCGCGTAGACGCATCCACCTATTTGCAAGTGACGTTCATCCCTTCCAGAAGACTACACCTCTCGCTGCTGCCGCACCGACCAAAGGTCTCCCCAGGGCCGGACAGTCCCAAACGTGTCGCAGCTACCAACTGACAAACACTCGCGACGCAGGCATCACGGATTTCCGCCAGGAGCGACAGCGAGATGCAGCCCCTTACTAAGTCTTACTAGTCACTCACAAGCGGCCAGACTCTTAGAATCCAGTGTTCAAGGGATATCCCACCAGACCCAGAGCTACGCCCGAGACTTTACGCTGGCCTGGCAGCCAGCTGGGCAGTAAAGCTCTCTCACCTCAGAGCAGTACAGCCAAGCACCATCAATTGGTCACCAAAGAACGGTCGCAGGGGGCTGGTCAGGCCATTACGCGTTAGGAATGGGCTTAACGGGGCACTAGCCACACTCCATTCATCGCGCCCCTACGCCTGGGACCCCTCCATCCCAGTCTCTCACAACCTACGAGCGTTAAATGGTGTTATTTATAGAGGTTCCAAAGCCTCTCTTCCCACGCATGAGGTAGCAGTAGGGTCCTAATAGTAAAAGAAGAGAAAAAGACTTAATACTAAAAGAATTTTTTTTTTTTTTTTTTTCAGTCAGAGGAGAACACCTTAATGTAAGCTAAAAGGACAGAGTAGGGATGGGATGGGGTCCTAGTAACCCACGGGACAGGATTGTACAACATACTTTACCCGCCCTCCCGAAAGAGAGAGAGAACCTAAAGGAACTGGCAGCCATTTCTCTAGAATCCCACGACTCGGGACCGGAGGGCTGTCACACCCCAAGTATAAAGTTTACAACATCCAGAAGAAATGTGCATAACCTTTATACCCCCTGCGGAGAGAGAAAAAGAGTGTTACAAGGAAAAGCACCTCAAAAGGCCTTGCGGCCCATACCGAGGAGGTACCAATGGCAACGGGTGCCACGGAAAATTTTGTACACACTCAAATAGTGTGCAAGATTTGGTCTAACCTTTTCTTGAACTGATCCACAGAGGAACTGTTCACAACTTCCGAAGGTAACCTGTTCCATGTGTCACAGATCTTATACGTAAAGTAATTCCCACACACACTAGTCCTAAACCGTTTCAAATCCAACTTCCAACCATTGTTGCGAGTTGGGTTATCATTTAAACTAAACATACTTCTAAAATCGACATCGTTGAACCCGCGTAAGAGCTTGAAAACCTCGATCAGTTGACCGCGCAGCCTCCGAGTTTCAAGCGAAAACAAGTTCAGGGCGCGTAACCGTCGATTGTAGCCCATATGCCTAACGGAAGGGATTAACTTTGTGGCCCTCGCCTGCACTCGCTCCAGCCTCTCAATATCTTTCCTGAGGGTGGGCGACCAGAACTGCACAGCATACTCCAGGTGCGGCCGAACAAGGGAATTGTACAGTGAGAGCACAATCTCCTTGTTCCGAAACTGAAATTGCCTCCTGATATAACCCAATAGTTTCTGGGCTTTCTTTTCCACCTCTACGCACTGTTTCGTAAACTTAAGGTCGCTGCTAATTAGCACACCCAAGTCCTTTTCTAAATCAGTCACCTCGATATTACTACCCAACATCGAGTAGTCCGACTTGGGATTGGCGTAGCCAATGTGCATCACTTTGCATTTACCCAAGTTAAACGGCATTTGCCATTTTTCGGACCACTCTCCTATCCTACCTAGGTCCGCACGCAGTTGCTCGATCGCTTCGGGCGTCCCAACATTGGCCCCAAGCTTGGTGTCATCAGCGAATTTGGCGATCCGAGTGACGATGCCACCGTCGATATCATTTATGTAAATGATAAACAACAGTGGCCCCAAAACGGAACCCTGAGGAACCCCACTAGTGACCGAGGCCCAACCCGAACCCGAACTAGTTTTCAATCCACCTACCTATTTCCCCACCGATACCCAACGCGCGCACTTTCGCCATTAGCCGGCGGTGAGGTACCTTATCAAAGGCTTTCTGAAAGTCGAGATAAAGTATATCAATCGCCCTACTCTTATCATACTCACTCAACATGACGTGGAAAAACTCGAGCAAGTTGGTGAGAGACGACCTATGCCGTCTAAACCCATGTTGGGAGTCCCCAAGCAGCTTGTAGGAATCCAAATGGTCAACGATCCTATCAGCTATTATCCCTTCTAATAATTTACCTGCAACTGAAGTGAGACTAATGGGACGATAGTTCCCTGGACTTTCGTGATCCCCTTTCTTAAAGATAGGGGTCACGTTGGCTTCCCTCCAGTCACCAGGAGCCTTAAACGCGCTCAGTTTGTCTATTCTATCGGCAACGACTGTCGCGGTACATCTAACACTATCCAGGCCAGCACCTTCGTGCCTCACGCCTGGCTCGGGGATGACGCGGGTATCCTCCCTGGTGAACACTCCCGCAAAGTACTCATTAAGCACATTAGCGATGTCCGCGTCGGAGGTCCGCAGAACGCCGCTTCCGTCCTTTAACGGACCTATCATGCTTCTAATGGGCTTTCTACTATTAACATAACTGAAGAACTCCTTAGGGTTCCCCTTGCAGAGGCTTGCAACCCGTAGTTCTTCGTTACGTTTCGCTAGCCTAACCTTCGCCTTCACTTCCCTACACAGGCGGACATACGCTTCAGTGTTCTCGTGGGAACGATTGGCCTTCGCCCTCCTATACGCTACTTTCCTATTTCGGATAGCCGAAGCGATGTCACGATTGAACCACTTAGGCTGCGTTGAAGCAGGGGTGACCGGTTTTGAGGGTATGGCAGCAGACTGCAGCACCATAAACTCGTCCCGGAATGCACTCCACACTCCCTCAACATCGCCGCCAACCTCTAACCCCATCTCTCCTACGCTATCCCTGAGGCTAACAAAGTTCGCCCGCCGGAGATCGAGCTTACTGCTTCTCGAGTTACTACGCTTCACCCGAGGGACGCACACACGGAACCTAATAAGACCGTGATCACTCCCGCCCAATGAGAGAGAGATAGAGAGATATAGATAGAGAGATACATATAAGTATTCGTACAGAGAAAATTTTGTTTTATTCTTCATCTTTTGTACCATGCAGAGGAATGTTATGAAAAATTTAACGTTCATTTCGAAAAATTTAAATAAATTAGTTTAACTCCGACATATAATGTAAAACATCAAAGAATGTGAAGCAACCCCAAAAAGTTAAAATGCAAAAGTTTTCATACACTTACAAAATTAACTGTGTCCACCTTTGGCTTCAATGACTTAAGTGATTCTTTCGGTGTATTTTTCTAAAACGTTTCAATATCTTCAGAAGGAACTTTGGGCTTATTCTTCTAATGAAAATTGTTGCAATTCATTCAGATTCGAAGGGTTTCTCTTGCCGACAGCATTTTTTCAAACCAAACCACAAATTCGCGATTAAATTAAGATCTGAGGTATGACCTGGACTACTCCAGAAGTTTGAAATTTTTTTGTTGAAGCCATTTCATGGTGGTGGTACTTTTATGCTTTGGATTATCATCTTGTTGCAGTACCCAACTGCGACCCATTCGCAACTTTCGAGCTGAAGACTACATTTTCTTCGAAAATTTCCTGATATTTCTTCGAATTCAAGATTCCACTGATGACAAGATTTCCTGGACCCGAAGCACTAAAGCATCCCCAAAGAAGCAAACTACCACCACTATGTTTAACCGTAGGAAGGATGTTTTTCTCCTCGGCTGCAGAATTTGATTTTTGCCATACCGTACCGCCATAACATACCGTTGCTTGTTGTTCCCGAATAATTCACTTTTGCTGTCGTCTGTCCTGAGAACTTTCTTCTAGAATGCAAATCCATCATTTTGAAGATCTTTGACGTACTTTAAACGAGTTTCTTTGTGCGTTTTTCGTAGCAGAGGTTTTCTTCGTGCAATTCTTCCACGCAAACCATTCTTTCTCAACGGACGACGTACAGTAGAGGGATGGACATCGATCTTGGACAATATTAATGCTTCGCAAATATCACCTGTAGTCACTTGTGGATTCGCAGCAGCCATTCTTTCAATCCGTCTAGCTGTACGCTCTGAAATCTTGCAAGGCAGTCTACACCTTGGTAGAGTTTTAGTTGTTCCAAAGCCTTTCCATTTTTTTTATAGCTGCAGCACCAGTCGTAAATGGAATTCGAAATTCTTTTATCTTCCTGCAACTCTTTCCAGACTCATTTGCAGCAATAACAGATCTCCTAAGATCTGTAGACAGCTCTTTACTACGACGACCCATTGCTTATTAATGGCTCGTACAGTCATCCATCTTCCATGAAGATTCAGAGAAAAATCTAGAATACATTCTACAGGGTGTTTCGAAAAGTCCCGTCACCCGCTACAAAATGTACATATTGGAATACCAATTTTATTTTTGTGATTAACTGTATTTATATGTGGTAGTACAATTTAAGAAGCAAGTCACTAGCAACAATTACTTTAATTACAGTAAATACATATACTAATTAATTAATAAATGACGGGCGGTATGGTTTCATGGCGAGATCTTTTGTCATGTGATCTCTCATTGTGGACATGGGGACTGCAAGTTCTTGTGATCGTTTCCGAAGTGATTTTTTCGGTGAAAGAGCCACCGATGCAATCACACCTTCACATTGTTCTGATCGCGTTGTTGGTCTTCCCGACCGTGGTCTGTCCTTGATGGAGCCAGTTTCAAACAGCTTTTTCTCCCAACGTAATACCGTCTTGTTTGGAGGTGCAGCTTTATTGAATCTTGTGGTGAAGTCATTCTGGATATCATGCATCGTTTTGCCAATATGTGGCCTTTCATGAACTCATGTGCTCACTATCCTTTCCTCCAGAGTGTACGTGGACTGGTCTGCCATTGTTCACACAACTTTAATACTTGGAAAAGAAAAAACATGTCAATGAATCGCGTAGAAATTCAATTAATCACAAAAATAAAATTGGTATTACAATATGTACATTTTGTAGAGGGTGACGGGACTTTTCGGTTTTCCCCACCTGGTTTTTTTTTTAAACCCATTTGAAAAAACCAGCTATTTTACCCACTTTACAAGCAATATTTGAAAAACCTAGTTATCACAAATATTCAGGTTAATTTGAGCTTAACCATACATAAAACATTTGGTTATTTATAAATAATTACCAATAAATTAAAATAATTCATGTATTCATACATTGTGCATTGGAATATTTTAATATAATGCTTTAATGGATAAAAACTTAAGTGAACGTATCAGTTTGCTGAAAATGAACTGGCTTTAGTGAATTATAGATCCTCATCTCTTGCACTCTGCTTGGTTTTAGAAAAACTATTATACAGTGTGTCCCAAAAAAGTGTTTACACATCATAACATATATATCAATAAGCAAAATAGGCGGTAGTAAATAGATAGCAAATAGGCTTATTTAATGTTTAAATGTTCGAAATATCAGCCAGCAGCGTCAATACCTTCATGGCTGTGCTGCTTACTTTAATGTTTTAAATGTTCAAAATGTCCGCCACTAGCATCAATACATTCTTGACAACGGCGCACAACAGATTGGCATACTGTTCGGAGTAGAATGTTGGCACAGGCTACTTCAATTTCGTGTCTCAAGGCCTGTAGTGTCCTTGGTTTTTCAGCATACACAGTGTTCTTCAGAGTGCTCCACAAGTAAAAGTCTGAGGGTGTTAAGTCAGGAGATCGTGGTGGATACTCCGTACATCCCCTACGTCCTATCCATCTTCTAGGAAAACAAACATTGAGAAAACTTCTAACGTCATTGTGGTAATGTGGTGGCACGCCATCCTGTTGAAAGTAACTCTTCTTCTTCCAAAAAAAGAGCTCTGATTGAAGGTACAATGTTGTCTTGCAGCACTGATAAGTAAGCAGCACCTGTGACAGTGTCCTCAAAGAAAAATGGCCCTATCAAGTCCTCTGGAAGACAGACCACACCGACACTGACACTCCTGGTTGATTAAGTGCTCGTTCTTCTGTTACGTTTAGATTTTCGGTGGCCCAGTACACACAGTTGTGTCGACTGATAGTACCATTAAGTTTAAAAGTGGCTTCATCGGACCAAACAATGAAATCAGAAGATGGTTTTTCATCACACATGTGCAAAAACCACTCATAAAATTCTTTTCGACGATCTGGATCGTCCTCATTCATTGCATGGAGCAGTCTAGGTATGTACGGTTTCCACTTTTCACGTCGCAAAATGCGATGAACGCTGGATTTAGAAACACCAGTCTCACGAGAACATTGCCTTGTAGACTTATTTGGAGAATTTGTTAAGGCCTGTAACACGGTCTCAACATTTTCATTGTCAGTTGAAGTGCGACGTCTTCCAGATCGACCTTTGCTGACGTTTTGCACTGTTCCGTCAGTCTCAAACTTATCACGTAATCTTTTAATTGTTACCCGTGATGGTGGTAATGTTCCAAACTCATTTCTCCAGTGTGTCTGTACCTCAGCCACATTCTCCGTCTTCCAGTAGTGCTTCAGAATCCACTTACGTTGCTCAAACGATAACTGCAATGCCGCCATTTCCTGTAACAAGGGATACTACTGTTATATATACAGGGTGTCCCAAAAGTCTCCATACATAGGGAAAATTAGCACTTTTTAGCAAAATGTAACTATTACAAAACATTCTCTACATGATTGCCATTTCTTTGTAAACACACACGGATGCGTCTCTCCCATCATGGTGAACTCGTGTTAACACATTTGGTGTTATGGACGTATTGCACTTCGAATGCGTTCCTTTAGGCGATCCATGTTCTGTATCTTTTCCTGGTACATTACGTCTATAACACCAAATGTGTTAACACGAGTTCACCATGAGTGGGAGAGACGCATCCGTGTGTGTTTACAAAGAAATGGCAATCATGTAGAGAATGTTTTGTAAATAAAGTTACATTTTGTTAAAAGTGCTAATTTTCCCTATGTCTGGAGACTTTTGGGACACCCTGTATATATATATATATAGTGTATATATATATAAACATGCACACTTTAGATGATAGTAATATGCGCTGATGTATTAGTATATTTATAGTACTTAGTAATAGTTGTATAGTAATGGTGTATTGTACTTAAAACAGTAGTATCCCTTGTTACAGGAAATGGCGGCAGCGGCATTGCAGTTATCGTTTGAGCAAACATAAGTGGATTCTGAAGCACTACTGGAAGACGGAGAATGTGGCTGAGGTACAGAGACACTGGAGAAATGAGTTTGGAACATTACCACCATCACGGGTAACAATTACAAGATTTCGTGATAAGTTTGAGACTGACGGAACATTTTATTGGGACACCCGGTACATTACCAAAGATTTTATTTTATTTTAATAATAAGCCATATATCTAACTTCATTAGCACAACAAAAATAATAAGTTTTAGTTCATTTTAAGCCATTCAATCACTCATTTTTTACAAAATATTGTTCTTTCATTAAACACTTTTTAATCTTATATTTTAGGTACTTTAAGGTAACTACTTACTTTAATTTATAATTTGTACATCCCAGAACTACACCTTGAGTATGCACACAACGTTCTTTCCCTCCCAGATTCCCTATAATTTTATATATATATATATATATATATATATATATATATATATATATATATATATATGAAATTATTTCACGAAAGTAACACGTGAAAAATATTTATGATGAATAAAACCACGAAGGAAAGGAAACACAAAATGGTGCTCAAGCGCTTTCGTCTAATGACATCCTCAGGAACACTGAAGTACATAAAAAGGTTAAGCCTATATATAGGTTACAGAAAGAAAAAAAGAAAAAATAAATAACATACATACACACACACACACATATATATATATATATACATACATATCTATATATACAAATACATACATACATACATACATATATATATATACAATAAACAGAAGTAAAAATTAAAAATTAAAAATTAAAACCTTAAAGGATTACCAGTGAGGCGTACAGATTTGTAAGGAAAAATATCGATTTTTAGCACAAGATCAAATGGATTATAAAAATACAAATTTATACTGGAACTCTGCCCGGGTTTTAACACACTGCTGCCTATGGTCAGGTTTCGATATATATAAAAAATAAAATGCAAATTAAAAGTTAATAAAGTAGAAGACAAGTTTACCAAAGATTTAATGTTTTACCCTTCTTATCTAAATCTGTTTTAAAGGAATTCAAAATAACAGGATCGAGTTGAAAAAGACCTTTGCTTATGTTGAAGTTATTTGAAAGTTGGATAATGGCAGACTCAAGAATATTTCTATTAACAATGTTGCTTGAATGGAATAAAACTGAAGCATTATTCCAATCAATACAGTGGGCTAACTCTGACAAATGGACAAAAAGGGCACTGGACAACTGTCCTGTTCTAACGGAATATTGATGCTGTTTTATACGTGTGTGCAAATCCTTTCCCGTCTGACCTATGTAAAAGGAATCACATTGTTTACAACCAATTTTATAGATAATGCCTGAATTATTGGTAGGGCTATTTTTTACTATGATATTTTTCACAATATTGTTATATGAAAATACTACATTAATATCCAAAAGTTTAAGTACATTAGCAATGCCTAAAAAGCCCGGGAAAAATGGAAGTACTAAAATATTTTTTGACAAAGTACGAGTGTTAATATTGACACGATAGAAAGTTCGTTTTGCCTTGTTGAGACAAGATTCCATAAACGCAGATGGATAACACAAATCACTTCCAATACCGTTGATTTTTTCTTTCTGTAACCTATATATAGGCTTAACCTTTTTATGTACTTCAGTGTTCCTGAGGATGTCATTAGACGAAAGCGCTTGAGCACCATTTTGTGTTTCCTTTCCTTCGTGGTTTTATTCATCATATATATATATATATATAGTTTCTAATTTATGGTGTAATTGTAGGCTGCTTTAAAATGTACCTTAAAACATAATACAAGATAATGCTCTAAAATTAATTGAAATCTTTGTGATTCATCTGCAAAAATTCAAAATAAGAAAACTTTCCTCATAGACATCAGTATTGTAAAAAATACTGACAATCAACTCCATTCATTTGTTCTCTTTCTACCACACCCTGGTGTACGAGGCATGCTTCAGATAACAGTAATGCACTACAGCAGGACAAATGCAACTTTCTTCTCGCACTGCCTGAAGTCTACTGATCTTCTCATAAGACTATGCCAGGCTCTCCCCAGTTACATGTTGAAACAGGTCCAACAGTGTAACAAGTTTGAACAGGCCCAACACTAACAGCCCCAATGGCTGATGTCTATTCTTCCTGTTGAATAGAGTTAGTAAAAAACAATCATCATGCACATTATAAGCATGTATAATCTTATATTAAGAAGCTATTATGATATTTTATTTGGAAAAACCCAGTTCAAGTTTAATAATTTGTAAAAATAATGATTGACACACACACTGTTGATTATAGTAAGTGAAAATCAATCATCATTAACATTTATAGAGCATATAATTTTATTATTATTTGCTTTTATACTATTATATGATACAATTTAGAAAAGAACCCAGTTTTGTCCGTTTTTTTGTGAAAAAACCCGGGTGGGTTGGGCTTTTTCGAAAAAGTGGTTTTTTGGCCAACCCTGCTTTTCGAACACCCTATAGAATATATAACAGCCTCTAATCAAAAACAGCCAACTACTGATAAAAATTTTAAATTCTTCAAGCTTAAGGTGGACACACAAAGTATTAAATAATTTTGTAAATAAATGTAATAAAACTTTTGCATTTTAACTTTTTTCATTTTCCTCAAATTCTTTGACGTTTTACATTGTGTGTTCGAGTTAAACTAATTTCTTATTTATTTTTTCAAACGAACGGTAAACTTTTCCTAACTATCCTATGCATGGTACAAAAGAGGAAGACAAATCTAACCGAAATATTTCTCTGTACGAATATACGAGGTGTGATCAAAAAGTTCGGTAGAGAGTCCCGCAACTAATGAACGCGTCTCTCTAGGAGTCTAGGTGATGTCAGTGTGTATGGCTGATGACGTCACCTTGGCCACTTGCCAGATGCCAACAAACACCATTCAACTACACACCAGTGCGCCGTGTCATTGTTTTGTGCGAGGGCGTTTTTGTGGCGTCTGGCGACTTTACAGAAACTGTCGAAATTTGAGCAAGTGCAAACATCAAATTGTTTTAAACTTGGTAAGACGGGTACAGAAACGCACGAAATGCTTATAGCTGTCTACGGAGATGAAGTTGTTACAAGCAAGACTGTTTGCAAGTAGTTTGGAAGGTTTCGAGAAGGAAATGAGTCTTTGAAAGATCTACAGAAGCTAAGGCTAACAAAGACCCTAAGATCCACTCTAAAGTTAGCCCGAGAGAAAGAAAAGAGGGGGTTAAGCAAGTAGCAAGATAAGGGGTTAAGTAAGTAGCAAGAAGTGGTCGTCCGTCCGTCTTGTTTGTAACATCATCTCCGTAGACAGCTGCAAGCATTCCGTGCGTTTCTGTAGCCGTCTTACCAAGTTTAAAACAAAATTTGATGTTTGCACGTTGCTCAGTAAAGCCCAGTAAAGCCCAGTAAAGCCTAAAGCTTAGGGGCCAAATTAAATTAAATAAATAGTCGAGCTTCACAATTATTCATGTCATTGTAAATTGAAAAAATGTATTTATTTTATTATTATTAATAAAGGTTATTCTATTCTATTCTCAAATTTCGACATTTTCTGCAAAATCGCCAGACGCCACAAAAACGCCCTTACACAATGACACGGCGCACTGGTGCATAGTTGAATGGTGTTTGTTGGCATCTGGAAAGTGGCCAAGGTGACGTCATCAGCCATACACACTGACATCACCTAGTTACACGCGTTCATTAGTTGTGGGACTATTTACCGAACTTTTTGATCACACTTGGGTGGGTGGGCAAAAAAAAAAAAAAAAAAAAAAGGGAGACCTCGAACTTTGGCTGTAAAAATCGAAAGTTATGGTCAGATTTCAATATTTTTTTTCACCCGACAACTAAGTAAATTTCCTATACGGTGAGCAGATTTCAAATTTTAGTTTTAGCTGAGAAACTGGATTTATGGCGAATATTCCAGAAAAAGTTTGCGATAACACTGGTCAACAAAGATTTTTCATCAGAGTAAAATTTGTGGTGGCTGGAGAGCATTTGTCACGCTGATTCCAAAACTGCATTCAGATATTTTCTAGCACGTATAGTTTTCAAGATGAAGGCATATATATAACTACACAGATTTAACCATTTTAAATAGGCAAAATACTAATATTTCAACATTTGATTGTGTTTATTTTATTGTGTTTTTTTAGTTTATTCATCTTATTTATTCCAATTATCTTAATTATACATCTTATGTATTTCAGGTGTGAGCTTTTACGTCTAGCACCATTGTGATTCAGGCAACAACGCCGTGCTTTGTGTGTCAAAAGATCAGTCCAGTCCAAGAACTTGTTGTGTCAAGTTGGTGTACATTTTTTTTTAATTTATAGTTTGCTCAGGTCAGTCAACATGCCTCGACAATGTAAGAATGACCCCGACAAGTTCTGTTTCGTATGTGGTCAGTTGACAACTAAAACACAGCGACGAAGTATTACAACCGACATTAAGAAAATATACAAGCTATACTTTGGTTGCCATCTAGGTGACCAAGATAAACCATGGGCGCCACATCAAATCTGTTCTCGCTGTTCAAATGGATTACGTGATTGGCTTAACAAAAAGAAAGCTTCAATGCCATTTGCCATACCCATGATATGGAGGGAGCCGAGAGATCATCATGAAGACTGTTATTTTTGTAGTGTGAACTTAATGGGGTTTTCTGCCAAGAACAAACACCAGATTGTATATCCAAACTTGCATTCAGCACGTAGACCAGTAAAACATGATGAAACATTGCCCATTCCAATTCCCCCAAGTGATAGGCTAGATTCTATCATAGATGACATGGAAAGTGATGAAGGTGCAACTGGCGTTTCCGGACCATCTACAGAACCAGAGTACACTTTTGAAGGTAGACATTTAGAGCCTAAAAAGTTAACCCAAGGACAGTTGAATGATCTTGTTAGAGACTTATCGCTGTCTAAAGAGAAATCAGAGCTTCTCGCCTCAAGACTAAAGGAGAACAATTTACTTGAGAACAATGTTCGTATTAGTTACTACCGAAAGCGGAATTTTGAATTAACAGCATTCTTTTCAGTAGACGGTCCTCTCTGTTATTGCCATGACATCAATGGACTATTTACAGCCATATCTCAGACGTATGTGGCATCTGAGTGGCGCCTCTTTATTGATTCGTCGCAGAGAAGCCTGAAAGCAGTTCTTTTGCATAATGGTAATATAATGCCATCCATCCCCATTGCCCATTCCGTCCATCTAAAAGAGACATATGACAATATGGATATACTGCTTAAGGCAATCAAATACGACAGTCATCAATGGAATGTTTGTGGAGATCTAAAAGTTATAGGAATGCTTATGGGTATGCAGTCAGGATTCACAAAATTTTGTTGTTTCCTTTGCCTGTGGGACAGTCACGCCACTATAGAACATTACACCAAAAGTGACTGGCCACTTAGGTATACATATGTCCCAGGGATAAGCAATGTCCAGTCTGTCCCTTTAGTGGATCCCCAAAAGATCTATCTGCCACTTCTTCACATTAAACTTGGTTTAATGAAGAATTTTGTTAAAGCAATGGGTAAAGTCAATTCTGAAGGGTTCCAATACCTTTCAAGGAAATTTCCGAAGGTTACTGCAGCAAAATTGAAGAAAGGAATTTTGTTGGGCCACAAATAAGGGAGGTTTTGAATGACACTGAATTTGAAAAAGTCCTAAGTCCGCTGGAATTGAAGGCTTGGCTGGCGTTCAAATTGATATGTGAAAACTTTCTTGGAAGCAACAAGTCACCTGCGTATAAGGATGGAGTCAAGAACCTCCTTGATGCCTTCAAAGAAATGGAGTGTCGAATGTCGTTAAAATTCACTTCCTGCATTCCCACTTAGATTTCTTTCCTGAAAACCTTGGTGCAGTGAGTGACGAGCAAGGAGAGCGCTTCCATCAAGATATTCAGATGATGGAGAAGCACTACCAAGGATATTGGAATGAAAGCATGATGGCTGACCATTGTTGGATGCTGTATCGTGACAATCCAGGCCAAATTTACAAAAAGAAATCACACTCACAGCGCTTTTAATAAAATAATGTATATATTCTTTATTTATAAGTACATTGAATAAAGTATATGATGTATTTGTTGTTTAGCATTCCTAAGTGTGATCTATACATCCATAAATTTTCTTATAGCAATATCAAAAACTTAAAAATATCAAAACCAGTGTATCTATATAACTATACGTGCTAGAAAAAAGATAAAACCAGATTCGGAATCAGCGCGACAAATGCATTAAGAAAAGTGTGATCATGTTTGTCATGAGAAAAAAACGTTTCATTTTGTTGGCCAGTGTAATTAAAGCGATTTTAATTAACGTAAGCCAACTGCAGGAGGTTTGGACAAGCTTCTCAAGAAAATCTATAAAACAGGAGATGTAAAAGATGGAATACACACCATAAAATTACCTAGTACTAACATACTAAAATTTCATGGTTCTATGTACCGTATTTGCCAAGATATGAAGGATTTAAAAGATCTCCCTTTTTTTTTTCTTTT
Organism: Bathynomus jamesi; assembly: GCA_023014485.1. Classification (NCBI taxonomy): domain Eukaryota; kingdom Metazoa; phylum Arthropoda; class Malacostraca; order Isopoda; family Cirolanidae; genus Bathynomus; species Bathynomus jamesi. The sequence continues at coordinate 33,021 of JAJOZX010008326.1, forward strand.
TTTTTTTTTTTTTTTGCCGACCTGATAATGCAATAATAGTGTAAATGGAGAATTTTCAGTGGCATAAAGAAATGTTCAATAAATCTGTAATTTTCATTAGTTTTCTTTGAAATCCGCTCACCACATAGGAAATTTACTTAGTTGTGGGGTGTGAAAAAAATACTGAAATCTGACCATAACTTTAGATTTTACAGCCAAAGTTCGAGGTGTCCCTTTTTTTTGCCCACTCTATATATATATACACACACTATTATAATCGTCTTAGACTTGCAGTATAATAAAAGATATAAAAGCGTATACACAACTGTATTTCAGGAAAATAATGTCAGAGAATAGTTTTATCCACGAAAATTACCGATATAAATATGGGTATAATTTGACACCATTATCGTCATTTCAAACTAAAATAAAATAAAATTTCCTTTGTAAACTTTACCACTTCTGTTCGTATTATTGTTAAAACAAATTTTAAATTTAAATTGCTGAAAGTAAATCCTGTGAAAAGTTGAAAGACGCCAAATTTGAGAACTTCTCCTCTATAAGCAATATACAATATAAATTATAATTTTCAACGCACAGCCTCCCTGATCAACCCAGAACAAGATTCTTATAAAAACTTATGATGGACTTATGAATATTGTATGTAGATGGAAATTACAGACCAAGAGGCAACAAATACCAAAAAATTTTGAGGTGAAAAAACTTCAAAATTCAAAAGAGGGGAAATCTACCGTCCCCCTCAAACCTAAAGTAGGACGCCAGTGTACATAAATCTTGAATATTCATCCGACCCGTTTTGAGTTTGCCAGTCATTTGACCGTTTACTTTGTGTCTGAGCAGTCCGTAAAGATAACCGGTGAAATCGGCGGGTGTTCATATTATTTTGTCTAACCCCTATAATATAATATATATATATATATAATATATATATACACACACACACACACACACACACACGAGGGCCACTCAATATATTTTGCCCCACCTTTATTTTTTTTTTTCCCCCCAAGTTTCCTTGCAAGTTCCAGAAATTTTGTACACAAAATGTTACATACCTTTTTTACAAGTTTTTATTTTTCCAGTCTCCATCCTTTCCTACGGCTTTCCTTCACCTCGAAACAAGGGCCTTTATTCCTTGCTGGTAAAAGTCCGCTGGGTTCTGCTGGAGCCACCTCTTAACCTCCTCAACAACCTCATCGTCACTCAAACTTTCTTCCACGAATAGAATCCTTCATTGGCTCAAACAAATGGAAGTCTGAAAGTGCCACATCGGGGCTGTATGGAGGGTGAGGTAACAGTCAAGCGCATTTTTGTGATGGCCTCTCTTGTTTGCAAACTGTTGTGTGGTCTTGCGTTATCGTGCAAAAGGAGGACGTCTTCCAGTTCTCTCCGGTCGAACTCGCTTTATACGTCTCGAGTTTCTGTAGGGAAGCAAAATATGCCTGTCAGTTGATTGTTTGTCCTTTCTTCATAATGTTCACCAAAATCGCCCCTTTCATGTCCCAGAAGATGGTGGCCATAACATTTCCTGCAGAGGGAGCCATTTTAAACTTTTTCTTGTGTGGGGAGTCTGCGTGATGCCACTCCATGGATTGGCGTTTTGTTTCAGGTTCAAAGTGGTGTACCCAAATCTCATCTCCAGTCACAATTCGTGAAAGGAAGTCATCCCCTTCTGTCTCGTATCGAACCAATGACTCAGAAGCAATTTCTTTTCTTTCTGGGCTTTGTGATCTTCAGTCATTTCGCGAGGAACAAACCGTGAACACACTTTTGAGTATCCCAGTTGCAGAATTATCGTATTCACACTTCCTTCACTAATTCCTAGCTCCAGTTATAGTTCTTTGTATGTGACACGCCAATTTGATCGAATGATGCTGTTAGCACGTTGCACAGTAAGAGATGTCACAGCTGATGCCGGGCGACCCCTGCGTGGCTCATCATCGAGGCTGGCTCTCTCCCTCTCCGATGATCTCTCACGTTTAAACTGTGCTTCGATCAACAGCATCATCTCCGTAAACGTTTTGTAGACGTTTGTGAATATTTTCAACTGTTTCCTTCTCTGTGGTTAAGAACTCAATAACAGTTCTCTGTTTACGACGCACATCACTGTCAGACGCCATTTTAGAAACTGCGTTAACCATCGGTTTTATAGAAGGGCATTTAAAAGTGGTTTTATACAAGGAGGGGAGGTTCAAACTGGAAAAATCCGGTTATGTGAAGCGCAGAAAATTCAAACTTACGGCCCAAAAGACATTTCAGCCGCATGGCCTATTATTTAGCTGAGAAAAAAGGGTGGGGCAAAATATATTGAGCGCCCCTAGTATATATATATATATATATATATATATATATATATATATATATATAGCATTCAGTGCATTCGGAGTTAGAAAAATAAGTTACAATGACTGGACCGCAGAAACTGAAGGCTGTGGATGACGAACTTCAAAGAAGCTTGCGTCGAGAAAATCAACCACTCCAGAATGTGCCGCTTTTGCCAACTCGTGCATTTGTACAAGAAGCTAGAGTAGAGGGTCCGGCGGCTCGAGTCGTCCAGATTTGCTGTTGGATGCGTGGCGGTCACTGACGCGGCTGCGCCCTTCACCCTGGAGCTTATTGAAAGGATAGCCGCCCTGGAAAGGCGGTCCAGAGCTCGAGACCGCGGAGAAAGGGTAGATGTGCAACCTGGGAACGGGGTGCAAAACCAGTGTCAGGAATCGCCAGCGACCCACGTGGAATGCTCGGAGCCGCGATGCAAGGTGGAGGAAAGGGAGGGCGCAAAGAAGGGGCCGATAGAGAAGGGAGTGAAGGAGCTGACAAAGGAAAAGGGTGGGAAGGGACCTACTGATGGCCACACAGAAAAAGGGTGGGAAGGGGCCTACTGATGGCCCCAAAGAAACCGAAGGATGTAGCTGCCAGTCGGGGTGGTCGGGTGGTATAAGTGCGGCTGAGTCTGCGGGTGGCGACGAGTACTGAAAGGTATCGGGCAAGAAGGCTGCGAAGCCAAAGCCTGAGACCCCGGTTGCCGCTGTCAGGACCTGCAACCGCTTTAGTCTCCTGTGCGGGAAGGAGGAAGACACCGTTTTGATTAGGGACTCGCAGATTAGGGGCCAGGAGAAATATTTTGCTTCTGCAAACCGGGAAAGGAGGAAGGTAAGGTGCTTACCCCGGCGGGAACGACGCACTTAAGCAAGGAGCTAGAGAAGCTGCGCGCGGCTAGTCGGAGGACTGCGATCGTTGTCCATGCTGGTGACAACGACCTGTTCCTCAAAGGCGGTAGAGTAGGTTCGACAGAAGAGATCATCACCGAGATCATGTCCCTTGCGGATAATCTAAAACTTAAGACAGACAGGGGAATGTTGAGGGTATTTTACCGCGGATGAATGCCAGTGACAACGCGCTCAGTAAGGTCATTGGCATCAACGAGAGGGTACGAGACTTGTGCGTCCCACTGGGCGAGAGATTGTTGACCCTTTCGACGCGTTTTCGGGTAGGTGGGACATTTATCAAAGGGATGGTATCTACCTCAATGTCAAGGGTAAAGGTGTGCTAGGCGCGCTGCTCGACCGGCACCTATACCGTATCGCGAGGTCGAGCCTGGGGATTGATAACGGGCGCCCACCGGGGAGAGATGATCTTGAACCGCTGGCGGACGCACCTTCAACTGAAGGGTGCGTCCATGTACAGGTGGGTGACCCTCCTTCCCCGTTGGAGGGGGCTCAGGCTCCTGCGGAATTTACCCCCTTGTTGGTGAGGGGCTCTTCAACTCCCGACAGCCCTGGCTGTTCGGGAAACGGGTCGTGCTAGCCGCCGGTCAGAATAGGGAAGGATCCCTCAGTGCAGTGCTTTTTAATGCTAGGTCGATAAGGAATAAGTTTTGCGAGCTACGGGCCCTCTTAGCATCAGAATACCACGATATCGTTGCGATCACCGAGTCCTGGATTCATACTGAACGTAGGGACTACGTTGGGGAGCTCGAAATTCCCGGGTATAGAATGTTTCACAGGGACCGCACCCGTGGGGAGAGGTACCAATATACGTGAGGAACACGTTGAGTCCGGTTGACTGCCAGTTCCGATCTGAACGTAGGAGTGACGAACTATAGGTTAATCTTGGTGTACAAACCTCCGCATCTCATCCTCGAGGATGACACAGCCCTGTACACCGAACTTCATAGCCTGCTAGGGGATAGGGTGTGTGTATAGTTTTAGGAGACTTCAACTGTCGCGGCATAAAGAGGGAAGACAGGACTGCTGATGCCGAAGGGGGGAGGCTAGTTGACTTTGCCGATGAGAACTTCCTGACTCAGTGGGTCAATGGGCCTACACGAGGCGAAAACGTTCAGGAATTAATATTCACGACCGAAGACAACCTCGTCACTGGCCTCACCGTTGACGAATCGTTGGGCGGGAGTGATCACGGTCTGACTAGATTCTGTGAAAGCGTCCCTTCGGTGGGTGAAGCGTAGTGACTCTAGAGGCAGTAACCTCGATCTACAGCGGGCGAACTTTGTTGGCTTCCTGGATAGCGTAGGTGAGATGGGGTTAGAGGTCGGCGGCGATGTTGAAGGAGTGTGCAGTGCATTTCGGGACGAGTTTATGGTGCTGCAGTCTGCTGCCATACCCTCAAAACCAGTCGCCCCAGCTTCAACGCAGCCTAAGTGGTTCAGTCGGGACATCGCTTCGGCTATCCGAAATAGGAAAGTTGCGTATAGGAGGGCAAAGGCATATAGTTTCTTTGAGAACACTCAGGCCTATGTCCGCCTGTGCATGGAAGTCAAGGCAAAGGTTAGGCTCGCTAAACGTAACAAAGAACTCCGGGTGGTAAGCCTCTGCGAGGGGAACGCTAAGGAGTTCTTCAGTTATGTTAATAGTAGAAAGCGGCGTTCTGCGGAGCTCCGACACGGACATCGCTAATGTGCTTAATGAGTACTTTGCGGGAGTGTTCACCAGGGAGGATACCCGCGTCATCCCCGAGACCAGGCGTGAGGCACGAAGGTGCTGGCCTGGATAGTGTTAGATGTACCGTGACAGTCGTTGCCGATAGAATAGACAAACAGCGCGTTTAAGGCTCCTGGGCCAGACCAGTTTCTCCCCAGAGTGTTGCGAGAAGTGCGCGACCAGGTGGCTCCCCACCTGGCTACAGTCTTCAACAAATCGTTGGAGATGGGCCAGGTGCCTGGTGACTGGAGGGAAGCCAATGTGACCCCTATCTTTAAGAAAGGGGATCACGAAAGTCCAGGGAACTATCGTCCATCAGTCTCACTTCAGTTGTAGGTAAATTATTAGAAGGGATAATAGCTGATAGGATCGTTGACCATTTGGATTCCTACAAGCTGCTTGGGGACTCCCAACATGGGTTTAGACGGCATAGGTCGTGTCTCACCAACTTGCTCGAGTTTTTCACGTCATGTTGAGTGAGTATGATAAGAGTAGGGCGATTGACATACTTTATCTCGATTTTCAGAAAGCCTTTGGTAAGGTACCTCACCGCCGGCTAATGGCGAAAGTGCGCGCGCTGGGTATCGGTGGGGAAATAGGTAGGTGGATTGAAAACTGGCTGAGTAATAGGCGGCAGAGGGTTGTAATTAAAGGGGCTAGTTCGGGGTGGGCCTCGGTCACTAGTGGGGTTCCTCAGGGTTCCGTTTTGGGGCCACTGTTGTTTATCATTTACATAAATGATATCGACGGTGGCATCGTCACTCGGATCGCCAAATTCGCTGATGACACCAAGCTTGGGGCCAATGTTGGGACGCCCGAAGCGATCGAGCACCTGCGTGCGGACCTAGGTAGGATAGGAGAGTGGTCCGAAAAATGGCAAATGCCGTTTAACTTGGGTAAATGCAAAGTGATGCACATTGGCTACGCCAATCCCAAGTCGGACTACTCGATGTTGGGTAGTAATATCGAGGTGACTAATTTAGAAAAGGACTTGGGTGTGCTAATTAGCAGCGACCTTAAGTTTACGAAACAGTGTGTAGAGGTGGAAAATAAAGCCCAGAAACTATTGGCTTATATCAGGAGGCAATTTCAGTTCCCGAACAAGGAGATTGTGCTCTCACTGTACAATTCCCTTGTTCGGCCGCACCTGGAGTATGCTGTGCAGTTCTGGTCGCCCACCCTCAGGAAAGATATTGAGAGGCTGGAGCGAGTGCAGGCGAGGGCCACAAAGTTAATCCCTTCCGTTAGGCATATGGGCTACAATCGACGGTTACGCGCCCTGAACTTGTTTTCGCTTGAAACTCGGAGGCTGCGCGGTCAACTGATCGAGGTTTTCAAGCTCTTACGAGGGTTCAACGATGTCGATTTTAGAAGTATGTTTAGTTTAAATGATAACCCAACTCGCAACAATGGTTGGAAGTTGGATTTGAAACGGTTTAGGACTAGTGTGTGTGGGAATTACTTTACGTATAAGATCTGTGACACATGGAACAGGTTACCTTCGGAAGTTGTGAACAGTTCCTCTGTGGATCAGTTCAAGAAAAGGTTAGACCAAATTTTGCACACTCTTTGAGTGTGTAGAAAATTTTCCGTGGCACCGTTGCCATTGGTACCTCCTCGGTATGGGCCGCAAGGCCTTTTGAGGTACTTCTTTTCCTTGTAACTCCTTGTAACTCTCTCTCTCACACACACACACACACACACACACACACACACACACACACGTTCGGCTACCTTACAAAACCGCAACATTTATACACTTTCAAGTGGTGGATGGTGGCATTTAATCTAAGCCAACCTAACCTAGCGTAACCTTACATTATATACCATTTTTCATTATACTTATTTTAAAAAGTCAATCTATCACGACACTGCTGTCGTCGCTACATGCACGTTGGCGTCATGATGACCTAAGGTAGCCAAGGAAACACACACAGTAGAGGAATGAAGGTATAAAACTATGAGGAGTTAAATACAAAGAATGAACGGATCGGTTATTCAAGATCAGGACAGATCTTTTGGGTATCCCATGTAGTAAAGGATCTGGCCTAGAGTTCGTATAAATTTCTGGGTGCAGAGGTTTTGACGACTAATCTAGACTAAGTTTGGGGCGTAGAATCCGAATTTTTCTATGCCATCGCACCAAATTGGTGCGAAAGTGGTCAAAATGGCAAAACATTGGCAAAATTTTATCAGTTTTTCATATTTTTGTCATATTCTCGAGTTGAAATTTTTTTTAAGGGCAATTGTTTGTTTGAGAAGCTGTGTTTGTAATATACTGCTGCCTGAACCAAGAAAACTGACAAAAATATCAAAAAATAAAAGCGAAAATCGTAAAAATGAAATTTTTGGCTATTTTTGGTGCATAAACTAGCTCTAACCAACCTTATCGAACTAAATAGTCAAGAAATTAAATATTAATAGCTCTACTAAAATTTCCTAAAACAAAAACATGTACAAATGTCTAAATTTTGGGTTACAATGATTAAAAATGGTTGTAGAATATTTGAAAAAAAAATAGACAAAATATAAAAAAGTGCTAATTTTATAAAACTTAGGTTTGCATGTTGTAAAAGACTGAGATAAGATCATGTATTATTTCTGATGAAGAAGTTGACTGAAAATCTTGCAAAAAAAAACATCAAAAACCCATCGAACATAATGCTTGTTATTGCTTCGTGCACGAAAGATAATCCTTGCTTGGCTCTCACATAATGATTGCCATTCATAACGGATTTTACTGTTTCTGGACCGAAACATTCGCTTTCAACTAAAACCGATTCAATTCCCGATATATGAAGATAAGATCCAATACAAGCAAGTACAATCTTCTCAAAATGGAATCCACCCAATCCGATAAACAAATTACTGAACAGATCTTTTTTCAGGAGCTGAATTTCCTTCGCAATAGCATAAACTCCTCCATCACACCACAGTGCACCGTATGGCTTATTCTGCTGCTTAAGCACGTCCTGAAAGTTAATCATTGTTGTAAAAATGGTATCAAATCAGTTGCTTGTATGGCAGTATGGGAGTGAACGCAATAGTTGTAGGCTTCAAGCTATCTCCTACAAAAGGGCTTTTGACAGCAGCAAAGCTTGGAACAAAGTCATCATTATCAGTATTTGAGTTAGTTGAAGAGCCCTGTATTGTGGTTTTGTTCTATGTTTGTATCGCATCAACAAACCACAGAAATGGTCGAGATTAACAGTCTCTAGTAAATGATCGTTTGCCTTGTATTCAGAGACTTGGAAATCTTGACTTATTGTACCTCGTTCATGTTCTTGGTCCAATCGAGATAATTTCTTGCAAGGAAGAACGCTTTGTAACTTGCCTAGCCGGAGGGTTGACTCTGGAGCTTCACTGATTATTAGTATGCTGCTGTGTTGGTGCAGAGCTTAATGGAGCATTTTGGAATAAAACTAGCACCATATCGTGTGTCGAACCAATTCCAGACAAGGTATTTCCAAGGTGTCAAAATTTTCCATGCTGCTTGAATTGGATGGTTTGATCAAATACTGGAGGAACTGGAACTCTATGTGAACCACAAAGATATTGTACGTTTTGCTAGCACAAAATTTATTTTGCGAACTTCTTGATATCCTACATAAATGCTCCGTTTGTTTGCAATTTCAATAAGATCTTTAGACTGTGACAGGTTATGTATAGTTTGAGCAAATCCGTCATGCAATGGGGTGGGCTCCAAACCATTATGAAGGATGTAAAACAACATCTGGAAGATAGTGTCACACTTCAGCATCAACTGATTGTTGCTATCTGATACATTCCGGGTAGAAAACAAATGCTGAAGAAATTCCATCCATATTGGACGACGTTCATTTTCGAAGCGTTTTAAGGCTAGATCAAGATCGTTTGGATCACAATAGCTAGAGCATAAACCAAAACTAAGTTTTTAACTCTTTCCTTAGGTCCTCAGCAACGTTTTCGACAGATGATTTCCGCAAAGTTTCAACAATTCTTGCACTCTCAATCTGGACAGAATAAACCATCTGGGATTTTCGTTTGTTGCTAGGATATCTAAAATAAATGGTGTCCTTAAATTTGTCTATAAGCAGGCTCTTAACCAAATAGTTACTGATAAATTCATCCTGGTTCAGCTTTTTATTGATCTCTTGTCTCAAGTAGGTGACACTGTATCCACAGCTTGTGAAGTCTATTTTTGAGATACATCATTAAACGCTTCTTGAACCATGTCAGTAGAACCCATAACTTCATTTCCTTGCTGTCTGTTTTCCAAAATCGTCTCTATTCTGCGATCATAGGCTGCAAAATACTTTTATACAATTATTATGATAGAATACATCTGCAGCGAATACATCTTTGTATTCGTTCAACATCGCTACTCTGGTAAAAACATCGTCTTGAACAAGTGAGCATAACTCAATAACTTTTGGGCACGACCTGGAAGTACATATCCGAAAACAAATCATGGTCAACGTTTCCACCTTTCAATTTGACTCGAGCTGAACCACAAAATATACACACTTTCATATCCTGATATGCTGTGTTTTAATCCTTTTGCTTGAACTATTTTCTGGAGGAGTTAATGCTTCCCCTAAGGAGAATAGGAGGGTTCAGATTCAGCATTTTTAGACTTCTGGCTACGTTCAACGAACTTTTTATATGTTGCATAGTACGAAGTGCTGTGATACTGGATATAAGGAGTCTGATTCTCAGTAAGAGCTTTCAAACGCTTGCTTCTATCATCATTTGGGTACGCAGAAGCCAACTGAAGCAAATTATTTATTCCATGTTCTCCGCTGCTCAAATATTTCTCTCCACTTGGGCTTTGTTCTTCTGGCAAAGATACATTTACCAAGGTTTGAGCTATGCTTCTTTTCTGGCACAATTGACATACATCCTGAAAAAATAAAATATATTAAGACTTCTTGCAATTGCAATTATAATAAACTGGTTCTATTCTATACATATAAAAATTCATTTGTAACACACTGTCTTTATATTTGTTTTAAATATTCAATTCGATTATTACTTACCATGATCTATCATCTGTTGAATCACATAATGAATACAGGGATCCTCAATTTGTAGCTACTACCAAAACTAAACCTGAAACACAATAAATATGACTTAGTTACTCTAAAGAAATCAAATAGATCGATTCTATAAGTAGTTCAAGCATTTACAACAAGCAAGCCTAAGAATAACAAAATTAGTGCTATTTTTTATATTTTGGCTATTTTTTCAAGTATTTTACAACAATTTTATCGATTTATAACCCCAAATTTAGACATTTGTGCATACTTTGTTTCAATAAATTCTTGCAGAGCTATTAATAACTAATGTCTTGACTATTTAGTCGATATTATTGGTTAGAGTTAGTTTATGCACGAAAATAGCCAAAAATTTCATTTTTGCGATTTTTTGACAATATTTACTTAATTTTTTACTATTTTTGCTGTTATTTTTTGACATTTTTGTCAGTTTTCTTGTTCAGGCAGCAGTATGTTTACAAAAACAGATTCTCAAACAAAAATTGCCCTTAAAATTTTTAAATCAAGAATATGACAAAAATATGAAAAACTGATAAAATTTTGCCATTTTTGCCAATTTTTTGCCATTTTGACCACTTTCGCACCAATTTGGTGCGATGGCAGATGGCATAGAAAAATTTGGATTCTCCACCCCAAAAGTCTAGATCAGTCGTCAAAACCTCTGCACCCAGAAATTTATACGAACTCTGGGCCAGCCTAGACTAATGTAGAGTTTACAGATTGGAAGGTTGAAAATTCTCTTTGGCATGGATTGGACCAAATCTTAGTATGAATTTTGGATGTTTTCATTCCTGCGCCATTCGTCAATTAACTTAGATATTAAGTGTTTTATTCATAATTTGTCCCTTTTTCATATGACATTTTAAAAGTGCCCATAAATTTTCGATAGGGCTATTTCCCTATCAGGGCTGTTTCCTGGCCAGGGCAGTGTTTGTATGCTTTTCTGCTTCAAAATTCTGTCACAGTGACAGGAGGATCCGTCGTGTATAAAAATTAAGTCCCCAATCCCTTCTTTCTCCTGTACTGTTGTCCAATCATGTAACCGAGGCAAAAGACGCGTTTCCAGCACCGATTTAGACTGGTTTTGCCTCAAAGATTCTTGTACAATGTACAAACGTTCAGTTCCATAAACTGACGTCACACACTATACCAAAATTCGAGTAGGATGTTCCATGGCTTGATGGTTCGCAGTTTTGATTGAAGGCTTCTGCTTGTCCTCTGCGAACGTACCGAGACTTTCATTCATCGCTGCAATGGACGATTGATTCATCACTGAAGACCGTCTGTTTTGAAATATTTAATCTGTGCATCAATTTTCCTGAACATGGCCTAGAACTTGCGAATGTCATTGAATTTTTTTTTTTTTTTTTTTTTTTTTTTAAATAATAAAAGCGTCGATATATATTCAATATTTACCTTTGTATAATTTCTTGCCTAGTGTAGGCGTTTTTTGGCTATTGCTGGAGTTAAATTTTTGTTTTTTGTGGATGTCGAGCTGGTAGATCTCCATAAAAAAGCCGTCGTCTTATTGTTTGAGGGGTTGTATGGACTCCATGTACTCCATACTCGTCTTCAGTGACGAACTCGTAGCTTCCCTATTTTTTCTTGTTTCTCTGATCAAAATACTGTCGTCTTCAGACATAGTGACTCGCTTCCGCCCACAGCGATTCTCTCTCTTAAGCGTCAGTGTTTTGCCGTCCCACATCTTCCGCTTCAATCTTGATATAACTGATTCGCTAAATTTTTTAGCAATTTCTTTAGCAGAAAGGTTTTCTCCAAGTAATATTTTTATCTGGGCACGTTTCCGAGGAGTTATATCAGATTTCTTGCCCATTTGTTAGCGATACAAATGCAAAAATTACTTCTACACTGATTGCGTATCGAGACTGATTACATAAAATTTTAAGGCATTTTTTTTTAATAATTAAAGCTAAATGAAAAAAAATTATATTTCAAAAAAGATTTTCTAAAATTTGACCAAACTTTGCTAATATTTTGGCCACCACTGTATTGAGGGAGTCAGGAGGATTCTTAGCGTACATCGTGCGAAGTTTATAAAGTGAAAGGTTGAAAATAAAAATTAAAATAGGATATCGAGTACGGAGGAAGCTCTTAATTTATTTTATGGGAAATAAAGAACGATGATAGATGCGAACAAAAGCTTCGGATAGATAAAAGTACTTTATTTTGGATTTTAAGTTTTTTCCGTTAGGATTTATGACAGCTGGCGATTAGAAATTAAGAATGCTACCTTAAAGTTTTTTACTATGTAGTTATTGTTTAATTAAGACTTCAATGGCTTTATATCGCTCAAACGGTGAATATGGGAGATTGTAGCCAGAGATATCTAAGCATTTTAAATTTTCACGGGCTGGGATGGCGTCAGACATGTTTCTGTAGCCTACTAAACGATTCGGATTGCGTCGTTACCAATATCGTAACACTCCCCGTCGATAAGCAAAATTAAGCCACACTGGGTATGATAGTAGTTGGATTGGGGGCCCATCGTCCGCGTTCACATGATGCATTGCCCCGTGATTCGGATACCACGTAAAGCTGTAGGTTCCCTCCGTCATATGACCTTAGATGTTGCGAAGATGATTAAACGAAACTAAAACCAAATGAAATTTTTAGAAAACTAAAAAATCTGGTATCAGTAGTAATGATGATTTACTGGTACCAGTTTGTCTTAATCCTCTGTCAGTATTTCAATTTTCAGTAACTTTTCTATCATACTTTACTGAACCCTCACATTAGCACTATTTAAACATTCAAAACAGTGAATAAAAATAAAAACATATGAAAGAACAGTTTATTAATATTCACAGTACAAGTTTCGATACCTGATGTATTATGTTTCAGTTGTACAATGTACAGTTGGAAGATACGTGACGTATCGAAACTTGTACTGTGAATATTAATAAACTGTTCTCTCATATAATTGCTCTACTTTTATTCAATTATTGAGAACGTGTTTATTATGTTAACTCACATTCTAAATTTTGTTTTATCAAGTTTCATTTAAGACTGTAAATAATTATAGTAGCAATGTTTGGTGTTGTTGAACGTCCTTGGTAAAATCTAAGGTCATATGACGGAGGAAACCTACAGCGTTATGAGGAATCCGAACCACCACTACGCCAAGGAAGACCAAGCGAGCAACCTCAATCGCTCGATTGAAGTCCGAGCCGGGACTCGAATGCAGGACCTTAAAATTAATAACAGCCCGACGCTCTAACTCTATAAGCTACCATCGTGAGTAGCTTTGCAAACATCTACAGTATATACATATTATTTAACCTTTGAATTTGAGAGAGAATTCTTGAGCAATAAATCGTGTCATCGGTGAAGTGTGATGTGGATGTATTACTACAAGATTTATCAGTCACTATTTATCTTGTAATACCGATATATCCTTAAGATAAAAGCAATCTAACAAGGAATAATAGTACAGTATGTATAATAGAAGAATACCAAAATAATACAGTAATTACCCAAGGTACAACATTTGAAAACATTTGAAAACATTCTAGTAAACGGTAACAAACGAGGAAGCTCATTTCCCAACGATGTCGGGGTGAGTATGCATTAACAGGGTAAGCGACCAACTCTCATCAACTGAATCCAAGATCCAACAGGCTGATGCAAACCAGAGCCTCACCACTCAGAGTCCGCCACCGTAACCACTGAGCTACCAGAACCCCAAAGCATACCAGTACTATAAGAAAATCTGTGAAAGATCCATAAACACGAGACATTTGTTCTTCATTCCACGATACACATTTTTGACCATGCAGCGCCACTGAGCCTATTTTTTGAGACAACCGAAATGAAAAGCAAAGCACAACTAAGAAAAAAAAACCATTAAAATTACATTTCACTTGGGGAATTTTTGTATATGGAAACGGTGTATCGTGCAACACTTCTACATACATACCATCTTCCAACAAATATTCTGAAATTAATTAAATCGAAGGGGTAAACAAAACACTATCTCCGCCGCTGAAAAGAGACGCAAAACACCAAACGCGGACAGCTTGGCGTCAATGCTCCTCTCTCTCTCTCTCTCTACTCCCCATATTTATTAATATTTATTGTTTAAATTTGTGACTTTGATAAATAAAAGGAAAAACTCGTTGCTATGCCAACGAGAGAGAGAGAGAGAGAGAGAGAGAGAAGAGAGAGAGAGAGAGAGAGAGATCCACTCTAGGCTAGCCCCCCAAAAAAAGGAAGTAGAAAAGTTAGAAAAAGCAATGAAAAAAGAAGACACTGAAAATTTACGTTTATACTTTCTCATACAGGAACAGTAGTAACAGTGAAGTACAGAACAAACAAGGTTCTCTCCAGTGTTGGGCACTAAAGCGTTAATCCGATAACAGTTAATTAAGGAAGTTAACTTTTTTTAACGGAAGTTAATTTCCATTTATCTTTATCGGACCAGTTAACTTCCGATAACTCGATATTTAGTCTGTTAAAGTCCGTTAACACGTTAACTGCGAGGAGTCATTCACGGAAGATCACCGCTCCGCGAATGAATTCAAACCGCCATAACTTCAGTCTGCTTCCAGATCTCGCAAGGGGAGGTTGGGCCTAACTTTGAGAAGTTGGTCTTTCTGAAGGGCAACCAGCACATTGTGTCATAGTCTTTAATAAATGTGCCTAAAATTTAATTTTACCTTTCAGTTCCCGCCATAATAATTCTCTGGTAAATTAAAATTTAGTTAATGGTTAGTGGTTACAAGGGTTTCAAAACATGTAATCAGTACATTTTTTATTAAAAATAAAAAAAAAGTTAAGCAAAAAAGTTGCAAAACGATAAAAATACAGTTAAATACCTATTTATTGTTGGATTTTGCATAAATAAACATTTTCTATGGGTTTTAAAGCTTTTTTCCTTGATTTTTTTTTAAATGTTAGTAAAGAAATAGTTATCGTTAACGGATTATCGTTAACTTCCGTTAACTTTGTAGTAAAATTATCGGATTATCGTTATCGGAGTTAAAAATTGGGGTTAACGGATTATCGTTATCGAAGTTAACTTTTTGGTTAACGGTGCCCACCACTGGTTCTCTCCCTGCTTCGCCAGCCACAGCTGACAGAAAATAGTGGTGAAAGAGGATTTACAGGAAAGTAGGAAAAAGTATAATGAAGAGAATAGCTTTAAGTCCATTCACACCATGCGTACACTTATCTCGTGTACTTAACAGTTACGCATAAGACGACAGCTGAAAATAAAGGATAGCATGAATACTAAATTTCATAATCTAATCTACACCATGCACTTTTTAACCCGTTAACGCCGAACGTTTTTGTAGGGTTAAGTCTAAATTATGTATTTAAAACGGTACGTATTCGACCCAGTCGGCGTTAGAGGGTTCAGGAATTTTTTATTTATTTATTGTGTAAAAGTATTCCCAAACTCGAATCTGGCGAATTCTATACCCTCTGGCTACGGCTTACTTGCCGATCTCAAATTAAACACATCTGCGCTGTTTACCTTTCTCCTAATTCTATAGACTATCCAAAATTCTTTGACTACCTCACTTCCAAAGTGGGATACATTCTTTCCCGCTCTCCCTTTGCTGAAATCTCCATTTTAGGAGATTTCAATGTTCGCCACCACCTTTGGCTTTCCTCCCATTTCACCGACATCCCTGGTGAACTAGCTTACAACTTTTCTATCCTAAATGACCTAGAGCAGATTGTACAGCGCCCTAGTCGTATCCCCAATCGCCTTGGAGATAGGTAAGAATAAATCCAGAATGTTGGGCCTCTCATCCTCCTCCTTACTCTGTGAAACCTTTTTCTCCGTTGGGCTTCTCCGATCACAATCTTATATCTGCTTTCTGTCCAATCGCTTCAATTCGGCCTTTGGATCCTCCCAACAGGCGACACCTTTGGCACTTTGGCGCCGCTGATTGGGAGGCCCTTAGGCAGTACTACTGTGAATTCCTACGGAATGATTACTGTTTCCGTGGCTGGGGCCTTTCTGGGTGTGCTGAGCGCATCACAGAGGTGATTCTCTCGGGCATGGAGGCGTACATTTCATATTCTATTCCTACTACTAATGCAAAAAACCTTGGTTTAACTTTACTTGCTCCAATGCTATCCACAACAGAGAGGAGGCTTTCAGAAGGTACTGTCGCCATCCAACTACTGACTCTCAATCAGCTTTTATTTCTGCTCGGAATCCTGCAAAATCTGTTCTTCGACTCGTCAATTATTCCTTCATCCGACAAAAATGTGAAAATCTATCCAATTCTAATTCTTCTGGCTCGTTCTGGCATCTAGCTAAGAGACCTCTCCAACAACTTTACTTCCTCTTCTTTCCCTCCTCTTCTTCTCTGCCGGCACAGTTGCCGTCTCTTCTCTTGACAAAGTTAAACTCTTCGCTTACACAACTCAACCTGGACGATTCCGGTGCTACTCCTCCATCTCCTCTCTCTGACTTCATTATGTCAGAAATTAGAATCTTCTAAAAATGTTTTTTTCTCCCTATCTGGGCTCAACTCTAGGAAGACGTATGGCCTGATGGTGTTCTACCTGTTGTTCTTAAGAACTGTGCTGACACCCTGCCTAGGCAAACTCTTTCGTCTGTCTCTCATCTGGTACTTTTCCTTCCTGCTGGAAGTTCGCTTTCATTCAGCCTGTCCCAAAGAAGGGCGACCGCTCTCAACCCTCCAACTATCGTCCAATTGCTTTGATTTCTTGCTTTTCCAAAGTTTTTGTATCTATCCTTAATAGAAAGATTCTTAAACACCTTGGATTCCGCAAGGTACGCTCTACTGGCGATCTTCTTGCAAATCTCTCCGACTCTTGGTCATCCTCCTTTCGGGACTTTGGTGAAACATTTGCTATTGCGCTAGACCAGTGGTCGGGGAACAGGGGTAAATTACCCAAATGGGGTAAATTTAAAACTTTTGGGGGTAATGCGTGCGGTATGAGAGAGACTGTGCTGATATTTTTTTTGTATATTTTTATTTTATTTTGTTACATAAATGTGGCGTTATTCTAAATTTTAGAATATTAGGTACGAATTTACGTCCTGATTACGTCCTCAAATATATTTTGGGGTAATACCCAAAAAAGTTCGCCGACCACTGCGCTAGACATATCAAAAGCCTTTGATAGAGTCTGGCATAAATCTTTAATTTCGAAACTGTGTTCCTACCGTTTCTATCCTTCTATCTGTGCCTTCATCTCTAATTTCCTTTCTGGCCGATCTATAGCTGCAGTTGTAGATGGCAACTGTTCTTCTCCTAAAGCTATTAACAGTGGTGTTCCTCAGTGTTCCGTCCTGTCATCAACTCTCTTCCTTTTATTTATTAATGATCTATTAATTCGCACTTCCTGTTCTATTCAATCCTATGCCGATGATTCCACTTTTCACTTCTCCACCCGCTTCCCAAAGTGTCCCTCACAGCAGTCATTACATGATCCGCGTAGGACAGCTAAGGGACAACTGACCTCTGATCTTTCTGCTACATCTGATTGGGGCAGAGAAAACCTTGTGGTTTTCAATGACTCAAAAATTCAGTTCCTCCATCTGTCTACTCGTCACAATCTTCTACACAACTATCCCTTTACCTTCAACAACACACAACTGAATCCTTCCTCTTCTCTAAACATTCTTGGTTTTCCTTTTCTCAGTGATCTTTCCTGGAAAGATGACATACTCTCTTTCTAAAACAGCTTCTAAGAAGTTAGGTGTGCTGTACCGCCTCCGTAGTTTCTTTATCCCCACTCAGTTGCTGTCTCTGTACAGGGGTCTTGTTCGCCCCCCCCCCGTATGGAGTATGCTTCTCATGTGTGGGGTGGCTCAACCACCACAGCTGTACTCGACCGGGTGGAATCAAAGGCTTTTCGTCTCATCAATTCTCCGCCTTTTACTGATTGTCTTCAATTGTTCTTCGCCGCAATGTTGCCTCTCACTCTCTTTACTATCGCTATTATAACGGACAATGCTCTTCTGAACTCTCTAACTGCAGGCCGCCTCCTTTAAGGAGAGCACGTAGTACCAGACTTTCTACACTTTCTCATTCCTTTTCTGTCCAACTATCTATTGCAAGGGTTAATCGCTATTTTCAGTCTTTCATCTATTCAACCGGTCAACTTTGGAACAATCTTCCTCAATCCACATTTCTTCCTGCCTATGACCCCCCTCTTTCAAACGCAGTGTCTAGGCATCTCGAAGACCCCGACCTTGCTTTTGGCTCTTCTTCTTCTTCTATGGGACGGGCGCTTTCGCAGGCATTTGCCCTTGGCCGCTCCTTCCTGCATAAAAAAAAATCATTCCCGTCGTTGCATCATTTCTTCGTAGCCAGCCAAAGCCAACTACCAAAAATTTATCATTCAGTAATTTATAGTGTGTCCTTCGCATAGGAATTACCTAGATAAAGGAGCACTGGTTCAGAGGGGACCTCCAGCTGGCCAGACATACAATTTAAGAATACCTGCTAAATAATGGGGAATAATAATGTATAATACACTTTTTTCTTGCGAAATTTTGATATACAATACTTAAAACAACTTCATTTCCACTGTAACTAGGCAGCTTCCCTGAAGATGAGTATGACTATTCGGAGGTTCTGACTCCCAGTAGATCTCGTTTCCAATCATCTGAACTCCTATTGCGCTGAGACCAGACCCGGCCAGCGCCTCCTACTACATTTATTGCAAAAGGAACATCACTACTTCTAAATAAAACTACAAAACTTTCTCCAGCTACCTTAGTTAGATATTCTACGATTTACCTAAAAGGTACTAACATTCGTACACTGTAAACCCAAGAGTCATTCTAAAATTGATAAAATTTATTTGGAGGTTTCGGCTACCGAGAGATCCAATCAAGCTTACCTTCTTTACCAATGAGGTATCATCTGAGAACTCCCAGTGCTCTAAAACCAGACCCAAGCGCCTCCTACTACATTTATTGACAAAGGGAACATTACTACTACTACTATCTTAATTAGCCCTCCCTCAAACAGCACCCTTTTAATAATTAAAAAAAAAAAAAAGGAAGTAGCAAAAGAAAGAGGGAGAGAGGGGAATGGCTTCCCAGAATAGTTTAATATAGTTATTCCGAGGTTTTGACTCTCGAGAATGCCCATCTATTAAAAAAAATAAAAAAGCCTATCATTTGAGAACTCCCAGTGCTCTGATACCAAACATGACCAGCGCCTCCTACTATATTTACAATAACTCCCCTTATAACCCCCTTTGTAGGCTTATTCGGAGCTTTTGACTCCCGAGAGTTCTCACAATGAACACCCAGTGCTCTGTAACCAGACCAGACCAGCGCCTCCTACTACATTTACTTCTTAAGGGAAATCACTGCTTCTATCTCAATAAATACCCTCCCAATTTACTGGCTCTTTAGTGCACATTGATACTATTAAAATACCTATCCAACCTATTCTTAAACATATTAAGTGAAGTGCTTGCCACGGCCCCGCGGGTTGGCTATTCCGCCTCTCGACTATCTTATAGGCGAAAAAGTCCGTCGCAACGTTTGTCTCAAATATTTACCCCTTACTTTAAAACCCGCGTTTCTCGTAATGTTCCTAACTTCCAAGTTAAAGAAATTCTCATAATTTACGTTATAAAACGATTTAAAATTATGAACACCTGAATTAATTCGCCTCTTAAACGCCGAGTTTCAAGCGTATAGGAATTCAGTTCTGATTCGATCTTCATACGCTTTACGACGTAACGCTGGAATAAGTTTTTATTTGTTGCATGGCGCTGAACCCTTTCCGACCAAACCTGGACATCATATAATCTAAATGAAGCCTAACAAGCGACTTGTATAATGGCAAAACAATATCTTTAGGTTTATATAAAAAAAATTACAAGAAATAAAACCCAATATTCTAAGTTTTAAGAACTTAAAATCTTTAGTAACAATGACACCTAAATCTTTTTCCTCGGAGGCTTCATTTAACACACTATTTCCCATAGCGTAGTTAAATTTACTGTTGTGGCAACTCATATGCATGACTTCACACTTATCTACGTTAAATTTCATTTGCCATTTATTAGACCACTCCACTAAATTATTAAGACCGCGCTGTAGATTCTATCTAATAAACTAGTTGTTTTATCCGCAATTTTAGTATCGTCGGCAAATTTAGAAATTTTACTCACTAAATTCGTCAGGATCGTTGACGTACAGATATTACGAAAAAGACTAGTTCCAAAATGGATCCTTGAGGAACACCGCTAGTTACATTAGCCCATCCTGACTCTTCCCCATTAATTACTACCCTGTGTTTTCTGCCAACTAACCAATTATCAATCCACTTAAAAACTTGACCCCTTATTTCGTGAGCTTTAAGTTTTTCTAACAATCGTTAATGCGGAACTTCGTCAAGTGCTTTTTGGAAATCTAAATATATTCTACCGCTTTACTACAATCCTAAATACCGATGACTTCATGGAAAAATCCAATAAATTTGTTAAACAAAGTTTATTTCTACGAAATCCATACTGACTTTCTTTAACAAGATTTTTACTTTCAAGATGTTCGACTATGCGATCTCGAACAACATTCTAAAAGCTTTACAATTATAGAAGTTCGACTAATAGTAATAGGCCTATAGTTCCCCGCCTGTTGTTTACCCCCTTTTTTAAAAAAAATTGGAGTGACGACAGCCAATTTAAAATCCGAAGGAACAACCCCTGCGATAATGGTCTATTAAATATTTGAACTAAAGGATCATGCATTTCATTCTTTAACTCTTTCAGGTGCTTTGGGTAAAAATGGTCTGGACCAGGCTATTTATTAATTTTTAACTTAACTGTTTACACTGAAGCGATCTCTCACTATATAGCTATGTCAATAAGCAATGAAAAGGTCTCATTTACGTCACTGAGCCTATTATTAGGCTCCGGAATAAAAGTATCATCCTCACCTGTAAATACTGCTGTAAAAAAATTATTTAAAATTATCACTATCTCCCCAGAATTATTTGTCAAGTTACCACCCGAGTGTACCAGTGGCTCAATATTGTCCCTCGAGGGATTTCTATTACTAAAGTAATTATAAAATTTCTTAGGATTTTCTTTACATTCACGAGCTACTTGAACTTCAAAATCGCGTTTAGTACATCTAATTAAACATTTAACATTTCTACATAAATCTATACAAGTCTGAAAGTGCTGCTGCGCACGGTTCCTTTCATATCTCCCATAGACTACATTTCTATCCGCGACTGCTTTTCCTATATTTCGACTCCACCATTTAGGTTGCGCATTTAATTCACCTCTCTTAATTCTTCTAGGTATGCAGCGCTCGTTTAAATTTATGAGTATATTCTTGAAATTATCCCACATGCTAAGAACACTATCTACCGCTAACAGTTCATCGCATTTTACTAAAGTTAATGAAGCTCTAAAGTCATCGACATTTGCTCTCCTAAAATCAGGCACCATAAAGTTATTTAAATTCTCTGGAAGTTTTAACATTAACCGAAAAGCGTATCATGCTATGATCGCTATTGTATAAACTTTCTCCGACGTCTACATTCTAAACTAAATTAATTTTTGTCGTCAAAACCAAATCTAAAATGTTCTCATCGTGGGTCGGTTTTAACATTTTTGGAAAAAGAAAATTATGTAGAAAATCTATCAAACGTTTACGGTAATGAAATTAATATGTGGGCGGTTAAAGTTAAAGAGAGAGAGAGAGAGAGAGAGAGAGAGAGAGAGAGAGAAATATACACAAGGACAAGAGGTAGCCTCAGACTGAGAGAGCTTTCGGTCCACTCGGGGAGGTTCCGGTTATTAAACTGTTCATTTTTTAACTATTTTAGCAGTAGTGAAAAAAATGGATAGAAAAGCATAAGGCTCTCTCCCGACCCTCAGCTCCGTCCCCACCAGAGGCGGGTACGGAAAAAGGTTGAAAAAAAATACCTTGACCCTGGTCTTTTAAAGTTTATATTAAAAAAAAAATTGAATCAACATGAAAGAGGGAGGAGAGAGAGAGAGAGAGAGAGAGAGAGAGAGAGAGAGAGAGAGAGAGATACAAGGAGTTACAAGGAAAAGAAGTACCTCAAAAGGCCTTGCGGCCCATACCGAGGAGGTACCAATGGCAACGGGTGCCAGGGAAAATTTTGTCTTTCAACTATCCTAGCAGTAGTAGAAAACTGGATAGAAAAGTAGAAGGCTCTCTCCCCACCCTCCGCTCCCTCCCTCCCTGCCAGAGGCAGGTACGGAAAAAGGTTGAAGAAAATACCTTGACCCTGGAAAAGTAGCCAAGGAAATTTTACAGGAAAGTGGAGAATATATAAATAGCTCATATTTAGCTTGCTCACAGAGACCGAGCAGTACCTGTGACTCCTGCGAGTTTTCTGAGGTTTTAATCTTAAACTATGATTGGTTCAGTACTTTGTCTAGCTATTTTTAAACAGATTTACACTTTGACTGGAAACAACCCCTGAGGGAAGTTGGTTCCAGATATTAACTATTTTATAGGAAAAAGAATTCCGCAGACTGAGGTCCTAAATGTCTTTACACACTCAAATAGTGTGCAAGATTTCGTCTAACCTTTTCTGAACTGATCCACAGAGGAACTGTTCACAACTTCCGAAGGTAACCTGTTCCATGTGTCACAGATCTTATACGTAACGTAATTCCCACACACACTAGTCCTAAACCGTTTCAAATCCAACTTCCAACCATTGTTGCGAGTTGGGTTATCATTTAAACTAAACATACTTCTAAAATCGACATCGTTGAACCCTCGTAAGAGCTTGAAAACCTCGATCAGTTGACCGCGCAGCCTCCGAGTTTCAAGCGAAAACAAGTTCAGGGCGCGTAACCGTCGATTGTAGCCCATATGCCTAACGGAAGGGATCAACTTCGTGGCGCTCGCCTGCACTCGCTCCAGCCTCTCAGAGAGAGAGAGAGAGAGAGAGAGTTACAAGGAGTTACAAGGAAAAGAAGTACCTCAAAAGGCCTTGCGGCCCATACCGAGGAGGTACCAATGGCAACGGGTGCCACGGAAAATTTTCTACACACTCAAAGAGTGTGCAAAATTTGGTCTAACCTTTTCTTGAACTGATCCACAGAGGAACTGTTCACAACTTCCGAAGGTAACCTGTTCCATGTGTCACAGATCTTATACGTAAAGTAATTCCCACACACACTAGTCCTAAACCGTTTCAAATCCAACTTCCAACCATTGTTGCGAGTTGGGTTATCATTTAAACTAAACATACTTCTAAAATCGACATCGTTGAACCCTCGTAAGAGCTGAAAACCTCGATCAGTTGACGCGCAGCCTCGAGTTTCAAGCGAAAACAAGTTCAGGGCGCGTAACCGTCGATTGTAGCCCATATGCCTAACGGAAGGGATTAACTTTGTGGCCCTCGCCTGCACTCGCTCCAGCTCTCAATATCTTTCCTGCGGGTGGGCGCGACCAGAACTGCACAGCTACTCCAGGTAGCCGAACAAGGGAATTGTACAGTGAGAGCACAATCTCCTTGTTCCGAAACTGAAATTGCCTCCTGATATAACCCAATAGTTTCTGGGCTTTCTTTTCCACCTCTACACACTGTTTCGTAAACTTAAGGTCGCTGCTATTAGCACACCCAAGTCATTTTCTAAATCAGTCACCTCGATATTACTGCCCAACATCGAGTAGTCGACTTGGGATTGGCGTAGCCAATGTGCATCACTTTGCATTACCAAGTTAAACGGCATTTGCCATTTTTCGGAACACACTCCTATCCTACCTAGGTCCGCACGCAGTTCCTCGATCGCTTCGGGCGTCCCAACATTGGCCCCAAGCTTTGGTGTCATCAGCGAATTGGCGATCCGACTGACGATGCCACCGTCGATATCATTTATGTAAATGGTAAACAACAGTGGCCCCAAAACGGAACCCTGAGAACCCCACTAGTGACGCGAGGCCCAACCCGAACTAGCCCCTTTAATTACCACCCTCTGCCGCCTATTCCTCAGCCAGTTTTCAATCCACCTACCTATTTCCCCACCGATACCCAGCGCGCGCACTTTCGCCATTAGCCGGCGGTGAGGTACCTTATCAAAGGCTTTCTGAAAGTCGAGATAAGTATATCAATCACCCTACTCTTATCGTACTCACTCAACATGACGTGGAAAAACTCGAGCAAGTTGTGAGACACGACCTATGCCGTCTAAACCCATGTTGTGAGTCCCCAAGTAGCTTGTAGGAATCCAAATGGTCAAACGATTCTATCAGCTATTATCCTTTCTAATAATTTACCTACAACTGAAGTGAGACTAATAGGACGATAGTTCCCTGGACTTTCGTGATCCCCTTTCTTAAGATAGGGTCACGTTGGCCTCCCTCCAGTCACCAGGCACCTGGCCCATCACCAGCGATTTGTTTGAAGACTGTAGCCAGGTGGGGAGCCCACCCTGGTAGCGCACTTCTCGCAAAACACTGGGGAGAAACTGGTCTGGCCCAGGAGCCTTAAACGCGCTCAGTTTGTCTATTCTATGAGCAACGACTGTCGCGGTACATCTAACACTATCCAGGCCAGCACCTTCGTGCCTCACAGCTGGCTCGGGGATGACGCGGGTATCCTCCCTGGTGAACACTCCCGCAAAGTACTCATTAAGCACATTAGCGATGTCCGCGTCGGAGGTCCGCAGAACGCCGCTTCGTCCTTTAAAGGACCTATCATGCTTCTAATGGGCTTTCTACTATTAACGATTAACATAACTGAAAACTCCTTAGGGTTCCCCTTGCAGAGGCTTGCCACCGTAGTTCTTCGTTACGTTTCGCTAGCCTAACCTTCGCCTTCACTTCCCACACAGGCGACATACGCTTCAGTGTTCTCGTGGGAACGATTGGCCTTCGCCCTCCTATACGCTACTTTCCTATTTCGGATAGCCGAAGCGATGCCACGATTGAACCACTTAGGCTGCGTTGAAGCAGGTGACCGGTTTTGAGGGTATGGCAGCAGACTGCAGCACACCATAAACTCATCCCGGAATGCACTCCACACTCCCTCAACATCGCCGCCAGCCTCTAACCCCATCTCTGCTACGCTATCCCTGAGGCTAACAAAGTTCGCCCGCCGGAGATCGAGCTTACTGCCTCTCGAGTTACTACGCTTCACCCGAGGGACGCACACACGGAACCTAATAAGACCGTGATCACTCCCGCCAACGATTCGTCAACGGTGAGGCCAGTGACGAGGTTGTCTTCGGTCGTGAATACTAAGTCTAGAACGCTTTCGCCTCGTGTAGGCTCGTTGACCCACTGAGTGAGGAAGTTTTCTCATCAGCAAAGTCAACTAGCCTCCTCCCTTCAGCATCGCAGTCCTGTTTTCCCACTTTATGCCGCGACAGTTGAAGTCTCCTAAACTACACACCCCTATCCCCTAGCAGGCTACTGAGTTCGGTGTACAGGGCTGTATCTTCCTCGAGGAGGAGATGCGGAGGTCTGTACACCAAGATTAACCTATAGTTTCGTCCCTCCCACGTTCAGATCGACGCCAAGCAGCTCCCGTTCCGACCGGAACTGGCAGTCAACCGGACTCAACGTGTCTCTGACGTATATTAGTACCCCACCCCCCTCCCCACGGGTGCGGTCTTTGCGAAACATTCTATACCCGGGAATTTCGAACTCCCCAACGTAGTCCCTACGATCAGTATGAATCCAGGACTCGGTGATAGCAACGATATCCTGGTATTCTGATGCTAAGAGCGCCCGTAGCTCGCGAAACTTGTTCCTAATTGACCTAGCATTAAAAAGCATTGCACGTGATGAGGGGCCTTCCCTATTCTGACCGCCCCCTAGCACGACCCGTTTCCCGAACAGCCAGGCTCTCGGAGTTGAAGAGCCCCTCACTAACGAGGGGGCAACTTCCACAGGAGACTGAGCCCCCTCCAACGTAGGAGGAGGGTCACCCATCTGTACTTCGCCGCACCCTTCAGTCGAAGGTACGTCCGCCACCGGCTCATCCTCATCTCTCCCCGGTGGGGGCCCATCATCTCTCCCAGGACTCGACCTCACCATTCTGTTAGGTGCCGGTCGAGCAGGCGCCTAGCACTAGCACACTTTACCCTTGTCATTGAGGTGGACACCATCCTCTGGTAAAGGTCCCACCTACCCGAAAATGCATCGAAGGGGTCAATAAACTTCACGCCCAGCGGAACGCACAAGTCTTGTACCCTCATCGTTGATGCCAATGACCTTACTGAGCGAGTGGTCACTGGCATTCATTCGCGGTAAAATACCCATTAACATTCCCCTGTCTGTCTTCAGTTTTAGATCATCCGCAAGAGACATGATCTCGGTGATGATCCCTTCTGTAAGACCTACCCCACCGCCTTTGAGGAACAGGTCATTGCCACCAGCGTGGACAACGATCGCAGTCCTCCGACTATCCACGCGCACCTTCTCTACCTCCTTCCTTAAGTGCGCCGTTCCCCGCCCAGGTAAGCACCTTACCTTCCTCCCATCCCGGTTTGCAGAAGCAAAGTACTTCTCCTGGCCCCTGATCTGCGAGTCCCCAATCAAAACGGTGTCTTCCTCCTTCGAGCACAGGAGACTAAAGCGGTTAGAGGTCTTGACAGGGGCAACTGGGGTCTCAGGCTTCGGCTTCGCAGCCTTCTTGCCCGAGACCTTTCGAAACCCGTCGCCACCCATACACGCAGTTACACCACCCGACCCACCCCGACAGGTAGCTACATCCTTCGGTTTCTTTGGGCCATCAGCAGGCCCCTTCCCACCCTTCTCTATCGATCCCTTCCCACCCTTCTCTATCAGCCCCTTCTTTGAGCCCTCCCTTTGTTCTTGATACTTAATCTTACAGTTTGAATCTGCTGGTGTGTTTTTAATTTGATCTTGTCCACTGGGTTGGATTTCCAGTGCTACGACGACCCTAGCTTCAAGCTTTTTTACTAATTCCTTTAGCTCTTTAACTTCCTTTTCGTGGTTGTCTCTAAGTTTACAAAACAAACATACACTAAGGGATGTGATATCGCTGATACTACCCTCTGGGAAGTCTACGCACCAATGATTAACTTTACATTTAAAGCATTCTGCTTTCAATTTAGCTGGCCCTGCCATATTTTCTCTTTTTTGTTTTTTCTGAATACTCTGAATAAGATAAAGCGTTCTAGCAATGAAAACTATCCAAAAACGTTTGACCAGTATATAAAAAGGGGGGGGGTGAATTAATCCCGCGCGTAGCCGCACACCCGCCTTTTTGCAAGTGACGTTCATTCCTTCCAGAAGACTACACCTCTCCTGCTGCCGCACCGACCAAAGGTCTCCCCAGGGCCGGACCGTCCCAAACGTGTCGCAGCTACCAACTGACAAACACTCGCGACGCAGCGTCACGGATTTTCCGCCAGGAGCGACAGCGAGATGCAGCCCCTTACTAAGTCTTACTAGTCACTCACAAGTGGGCCAGACTCTTAGAATCCAGTGTTCAAGGGTATCCCACCAGACCCAGAGGCTACGCCCGAGACTTTACGCTGGCCTGGCAGCCAGCTGGGCAGTAAAGCCCTCTCACCTCAGAGCAGTACAGCCAAGCACCATCAATTGGTCACCAAAGAACGGACGCAGGGGGCTGGTCAAGCCATTACGCGTTAGGAATGGGCTTAACGGGGCACTAGCCACACTCCATTCATCGCGCCCCTACGCCTGGGACCCCTCCATCCCAGTCTCTCACAACCTACGAGCGTTAAATGGTGTTATTTATAGAGGTTCCAAAGCCTCTCTTCCCCCACGCATGAGGTAGCAGTAGGGTCCTAATAGTAAAAGAAGAGAAAAAGACTTAATACTAAAAGAAAAGGGTGTTTTTTTTTTTTTTTTTTTTTTTGCAGTGAGAGGAGAACAACCTTAACGTAATCTAAAAGGACAGAGTAGGGATGGGATGGGTCCTAGTAACCCACGGACGGGATTGTGCAAAATACTTTACCCGCCCTCCCGAGAGAGAGAGAGAGAGAGAGAGAGAGAGAAGAGAGAGAGAGAGAGAGAGAGAGAGAGAGAGAGAGAGAGAGAGAGAGAGAACGAAATGCATCTTTCTACGTGCACCTCTCGTTCTAAACATATCTTAAAAAATGAAAAATGGAGCCAAACTATTCATGTGTAAAGCCAATAAAAAGTTTTTACATTTTTCTATTTAATAACTATAAACTTATTCAAAGGTTTAGTCTTGAATAAATGTAAGAAATTGTAAAGTTGTAAGTTAAATAAAAAATAATTTTTATTGTCTTATTTTACACAAGAATAGTTCAGCTACATTTTTCCATTCAAGAATTTTTTTTTTTTTTTATATGGGGTAGCCTTGGGGTGGCAGCCCCCTAAAAACTAAAAGTTGTATAACTTTTTTGCCATGTATTTTACCTAATTACTCAATATAAGCTTTTTTGGCAGCCCCCTAAAAACAAAGTTGTATAACTTTTTTGCCATGTATTTTACCTAATTACTCAATATAAGCTTTTTTATTTCCTTTGGTTATGAGCTTTACAATGCATTTTAATTTTTTTCTCTAGCCAAATTAGGAGCTAAGATATGCCATTTCAAATTATTGGGGTGACGGCCCTGACCAATTTTTGGGAAGCCATAACGTTTGAATTAATGAATAGATTTAATAGAAATTTTATATATGGCCTTCGGATAGTAAACAGAGCTTGCAAATTTAAAGAAATCTGGGATGGGATGGTTCCCACCATTGCATGGCTTGTCCTGAACACGCAGTGTCTATAGAACCATAACTGCCTGAATGTCAGTTACAAATTTCGGTTTTCTAATCTTACTTACAGAAAATCGA
Source organism: Bathynomus jamesi (assembly GCA_023014485.1). Lineage (NCBI taxonomy): Eukaryota > Metazoa > Arthropoda > Malacostraca > Isopoda > Cirolanidae > Bathynomus > Bathynomus jamesi. Next base: position 61,776 of record JAJOZX010008326.1, read on the forward strand.
AACTATTTTTTCTTCAGATTATTTAATGGTGAATTCTTGACTTCTCGCAATTTGGATCATTAATGTAAAATAGGAGAGGTCTTGTATACGAGTTTATGACGGAGCAGACCCTCTTTTGTTATACTGAACATGGCTCATAATTAAGGGAACTAATAAATTAAAGCTATAAAGTTCGCTATATAAATACATCATCAAAACTTTTCAGGTTGAATGAATGGAGAAAAATTAGCGTTGGGACGACGAGTTACTTTCTCCCTATTAATTCTGAAGAGATTTTAAAATTATTGACCGTAGACATTTTTGCCCAAGACAAACAGATATTGATAGATGTTTTGGACATGACGATACTCGGGCTAAACTCCTGTCGATCCAATTTGCCTTCCCTCTTGATGAAGATTACCGGCAAAGAAACGAGTCAATATGGGGAAATAGATTTACGCTTCGCGAGGGAGGGAGGGGAAAGGGAAGGAACATGGCCAGAACAGATTTATTGGAACAGCGTTCAATTTTACGCTGTTGTATTTTGCTTTAAATTAACAATGACACTTCATTCGAGGAGGAGACCGACCGACTTTCGCTGCTGTTCATCACCCTCGACAGGAAAACGGGTTTTGTCCATATATGCGATTAACTTCTGCAGAATGCCTCAGTACGAATGAAAATACGAGGGGTTTCTCAAAATTAAATGCCATGCAACCTCGGTTATATTGTTTCTTGGCTCCTCT
>JAJOZX010008326.1:67500-82500 GCA_023014485.1 Bathynomus jamesi
ATGCCTTCTATTATATTGTTATTGAATTTTACCCCTTTTGCTACGTTTTCACCGAAAGAGGAACTTTATAAACACCTGTATAGTAGGGCCCTGCGAAGCTTCGAGATTCGATTTCGAATCGGGGTAGAGGATTCGATTTGATTCGTTAGCTTGGGCTCCGATTCGATATTTTCAAATCGCCATAAGTCCGGTGAACAACAAGTCATGTCTTGAAGAACACTTTCGTAAATAACACTTCTTTTTACTTAGATTATAATTCAATCCATATACTGAGACCAATCTTTTGTGCAATAACACTTTTATCATACTTTAGCCCTTTGAGACCCACTGTCCATCTCAATGGATATCAATTTTTAGGATAAATTCTTTTAATTTGAGAAATTAATTCAGGTCTGAAAGGGTTAATACCATTGTTCCTCCTGATGATCAAATACTTAATATTTTTTTTTAGAAGGATTTACTTTGTCCTCAAGATGATTTAATTATTTTATGCTTATTACTCTAAATAAACACACTAATAAAGAAACGATTTCCTGTTTAATTTGAAACTTAATTCAGTATATACACCCTATAATCTACAGTATATGTCTACAGTTGATTCGATTCGAATTGTTTGGGATGATTTGATTCGAGATTCGATTCGGAAAAAAAAAAAATTGATTCGCAGGCCCTAATATACAGGGTGTCTCAAAAGTCGCGCACCATAGGCTTTATTCAGACTTAGGTTTACGAGTCGAAATGGTTTATAAGTGATTACAATATATGTTTCATAATGTTAGAATAATAAAATTAATAGTATGTACAATTAATCAAAAAGCTAATAATTTTATTATTCGAACATTATGGAACATATTGTAATTAAACATCACTTATAAACGATTTCGACTCGTAAACCTCGTAAGTCTGAATAAAGCCTATGGTGCGCGACTTTTGAGACACCCTGTATATTAAACCTTTGGCTTGCTTCCGCCCGAATTGTTCATTCTGACGAAGGTCAAGCTTTTCACTCCACCTGAAACCTACAGTTTAACGGAATCCGAACCACGCCCACCAGCAGCCCAATTTAGAAATTCTTGTAATACTCCGAAGCGATGCACAGTGATTATACTGCTTCCGGTGCCAGTAGTACGCGCTGTGGACGTATGATATTACTTGCGTTGAATGTGCTGAAATGCTTCTCCGACTGGCTGCTGCTGCATGGCTGCATCACGAACACAGACCCAGTTACTCCATTGAGTACAAGAACAGCAGCTTTCTTCGATTGCCACCAATCCACCCCTGATGAACACGTAAAAGAACATACGAATTTTTAAAATTCGACTGGAAATTTGTGCCCCACCTAATCACAGCATTGACCCGCCTTGACCCGCTCCCGGGTCAAATGAATCAACCTCATGACCCGTGACCCACCTCGACGGTTCTTGAATTCACTCCCAAGTGACCCGTAGACCCGTGAGCTGCTGACCCGTTTCCACTCTGCCCTACATACATCGGCATTAGCATCAACAATTCCACCGATTCTCTTACCAATTCTTTAAAATTTTCATTACAATACAAAATTTATATTTACTGAAAAATGAACATACAAAAAACACTGATAACACTGTTCAACAAAGTTCTTCTCCTTTTGATAAATGTGGGTGATTCTCATGTTCCTTTTTACGCTGATGACGAAAATGAAACGGCTTCTTTTTCTATCACCCACAGTTTTTGAGGGATTTGCAATTTAAAACCCTTTGAGATCGAGATAGCATTCCTCAGTTTGCATCATAATACGAGATTTATTGTTAGTCATTTATTTTGTATAAAATCTTTATATTATGCATATTATTATTTATACGAAGGGCGGTCAGAAAATACGTTTACACGGCGTATAATTTCGTAACTAAAGGACCTACATTGATTATGTTTGTATCAGGTGAATTCGTTAATCATTGTTGGCAACACAACACTGCACGTCGATTCGGCTGCCATCTACCGTACATTGGTTATACGAGTCAGGTGAACATGGCGGCTTGACTGGAACAGTGCCCTGTCATTTATGCAACGATATTCCGAGTCTGTCAGTGGTCAAGAATTTCTCGAGTGTATTGTCACAGGAGACGAGATATGGGTTCATCACCGTACTCCGGAAACAAAACGTGCCAGCATGGAATGGAAACACCCCGGGTCCCCGCGACCAAAGTAGTTCAAGATTGTAAGGTCCGCTGGCAAAGTGATGGTTACCGTGTTTTGGGACCACAAAGGCGTTTTGCTCGCAAACTTCATGCAAAAAGGCACAACAATCAATGCAGCTGCATATTGTTCAACACTGGAATGTTTACGAGCGGCCATTAAACGTAAACGTCCTGGACTGCTCCCTAAAGCAGGGAACTGTTCCAGTCGAACCGTTAGGTTCAACTGACTCATATAACCAATGTATGGTAGATAGCAGCCGAATCGACGTGCAATGTTGCCAACAATGATTAACGAATTCACCTGATACAAGCAATCAATGTAGGTCCTTTAGTTACGAAATTATATTACACGTTTATTACTTTTATTTACGCAATGCATGCCATTCCTTAAAATGTTCAAGCGAGCAGAAGCCTAGTTTTTCGGGACAACCAATGCCAAGAATAGTGGATTTCACTATAACGACAAATGCTATAGAGAAACAAAGCCAAAAACACGTATAACAAAGTGCAACATTACGCCATTTCATTGAATAAATTTTTCTCACTTTGAATTTTGTTTTGGCCACTTCGACAAAATCTGGTTCCAGGACAGAAAAATGTTGCCCATCAACCCCTAGTAGATCCAGCAAAAACCTTTCTTACCACTTCTCCACATCAAACTTGGTTTGATGAAAAATTTTGTAAAGGCCATGAATATAGACGGACCTGGATTTCTGTCTAAAACAGAAGTTCCCTAAAATCAGCAAAGCGAAAATCAAAAAAGGAATTTTTGTGAGCCCACAGATCAGAGAAGTGATGAAAGACTGCATTTGACGAGTCGCTGAATGAGGTTGAAAGAACAGCATGGAAAGCTTTTAAAGAACAAAGAAGTGACTACGAATTTCCTCGGCAGCGTCAAATCAGAAAATTATGTTTCCCTAGTGCACAAATGTTTAGTGCTTACCAAGCCATGGGGTGTAACATATCTTTCAAAAAACATTTCCTGCAGTCCCACCTGGACTTCCCATCAAACCTGGACGCTGTCAGCGATGAGCAGGGTGAAAGACCATCAAGATATATCAACCATGGAAAAGCGGTACCAAGGAAGATATAGCCCCAGTATGTTGGCCGACTACTGTTTGACGCTTATAAAAAGCCCCTAATACTAATTATAAGCGAAAATCAGCTGCAAAAAACACTTTAGGTAAGGTACTCTTCTTTTCTGTACGATTAAATATACCAAAAAGGTAAGAAAATCTGTCGATTTTCATTTGCCTTTCCTTCATAATTGGTGGGTGATAGAAAAATTCGGTGCTACTATAGCGTGATTCCTACCGGTGACTTCGATACTTAATAGGGTGATTCCTACCCGTTTTGGTTCGAAACTACAGTAGGCTACTGTAGTGTGTTTCCTATCCAAGGTATAAATGAAAATATAATAAATATAAAATGTATTTATTATTCAATTTTATTTATTTAAAAAATAGTTTCGGTGCTACTATAGTATGTGGTCTACCTACGATTGGTTAGGTTTAGTCACGATATTTTCGTTAAAACTAACGAAAATATCATGACTAAACCTAACCAATCGTCAAGGGCGATGGACATTGGAATGTAAACAAGCAATTAGTAAACAAGGTAAGAAGCTATAATTAAAAGGTAGACCGCCGAATCGAGGTAGGAATCACGCTATCTAAGTACCACCAAAAATTCTTCTTTGAAATTCGTAATTAATCATCGTAAAAAAGTACATTGAAATCACAATTCATTCGAAGGAGAAAAACAGTTCTGTTTTGTTGTTCAGTATAATTTATATTCATTTCAAATTGTAAAAACATATTTCATATTCACGAAAAATGAAAAACAAGCTAAATTACCTACAGATTTACATTTTCTCTAACTAGCTAATCTCTAAATATTACAAACTATCGTAATCTCCTACTCTATATTAATAACTCTATATTAAGTTGTACTTTTTAATTTACTCTATATATTAGACCATCTTATTATGCTGACTTTATTTTAAGTATTTTAATAATTTTTATAAACCCAAATTGTATATCCATTTTTTTATTAAATAAGAAGTTGTTGTTGTTGTTGTTGTTGACATTGTTGAAGAAAGAAAATATCTTCAACGTTAAGGAAAACCAATTACTTTAAATATTGGTATTCAATTTATGAAACTAAAATTATTTTATTTGACTGAGTGATAAAACTATTTAACATCACTTTAGCTAAGGGATGAGTAACAAATTCTGATATTGTATATTGTGGAGTGAGCTAAGGAAAAATATTTAAATTTGAAATGTAAAAATGAAAAGTGAAAGTTTCACATATTAGATTAGTAAAATTTATGAAGGGAATTGTTTTTTTTGTTATTTTTAAATCTAGGCAAAGAATTGTCATCGGCTAAATTTTGGAATCGGTATATCACTAATAAGTGTGTTACAAGGAGGAGTTACAAGGACAAGAGGAAGCCTCAAAGACCTTTCGGTCCACTCTGTGAGGTTCCTCTTATTAAACAAGTTTATTTTTCTTTCAACTATCCTAATAGTAGTAGAAAACTGGATAGAAAAGTAGAAGGCTCTCTCCCCACCCTCCGCTCCCTCCCTGCCAGAGGCAGGTACGGAAAAAGTTTGAAGAAAATACCTTGACCCTGGAAAAGTAGCCAAGGAAATTTTACAGGAAAGTGGAGAATATATAAATAGCTCTATATTTAGCTTGCTCACAGAGACACCGTGCAAGCGAACTCCTGCAGAGTTTTCTTATGTTTTAATCTTAAACTATGAGAGTATTCAGTACTTTGTCTAGCCTATTTTTTAAACACATTTACACTTTGACTGGAAACAACCTCTGAGGGAAGTTGGTTCCAGATATTAACTATTTTATAGGAAAGAAATTTCCGCAGACAGAGGTCCTAAATGTCTTTAGTTCCAGTTTAAACCCATTATTTCTTGTCGGATTGGCATTAAGTGAGAATAAGTTTCTGTAATCTACCCTGTCTATTCCTTTGAGCATCTTGAAGACTTGAATAAGCTGACCCCGCAACCTCCTCGTCTCTAAGCTAAACAGATTTAGGCGCTCCAATCTCCGTTGGTAGCTTTGCATTTTCATTGAAGGGATCAATTTTGTAGCCCTTGCTTGTACTCTTTCTAACCTTTCTATGTCCTTCCTGAAGGATGGAGACCAAAACTGCGCACAGTATTCCAGTTGAGGTCTGACTAGAGAATTATAGACACACATTACAGTCTCCTTGTTCCGAAACTGGAACTGTCTTTTAATATAACCTAATAATTTTAAGGCCCTCTTTTCGACTTCTGCACAGTGCTTCGACGGTTTGTGAGAGAGAGAGAGAGACAGTGTGTGTGTGTGTGTGTGTGTGTGTGTGTGTGTGTGTGTGTGAGTGAACCTCGTTACTGAGATTTTTCATTCAAAGACTAAATGCAAAGCACAAAACGTTAAGAATGCTTTCTTTTCCTAATTTGAACACACGAGAGAGGTCGTTTCTGGAATTCACAAAAGGTCATGAAAATTAAGTTACTCACCAACAGACTGCCAATGAGTTCTGTCGAAAAGTGGAAAGATTAAGTTTTGTTTTCCAGAATGGATATTTATTTAAAAACTATGACTCAATGATCCTTCTTTGATCAGTTCGTCCACCTTTATCCTGCTCTTTGAATGAGGTATGACGACAAACTAATTCGCGGGCCACGCAAGGGCCTATGGCCTACGACCTCCTTTTCAGACTAGCGAAAACGGTTATGCAACGAAGGCGGTGTATCATTAATGATGTTCGAGCAAGTCTTTAATCCTTTAGCGATCAGTGGCACTTCACCGATTTTGTTCTGGCTAACGCCCTCCATCCCTACCCTGCCATGGGCATTAAAGGCTTAAGTAAGAATGAAAAAAACTGGTACTCAGTTTTCTCCTTATTTGTATTCATTACTTATTTCAGATTCATCTTAAATTTCATCCACATTTTTAAAATCTGGAATTTTTTGGAAAAAAATGAAAAATTGAAATAAACGGAGAGAAATAAAATGTCAATAAAGTTTTTTTTTTTTTTTTAAATCTTTCTTGAAATTGTTCGTCTATAGTTGAATGACCCAAAATACTTTATATACAGGGTGGCGCAAAAGTCGCACATTATAGCAATTTTCAGTGTTGACTATTATTTTTTTCTTTTTGGTAGAGGATGGCTGCGAAATTAACTATAGACGAGAGTGAGAGCTTGGTTTTAATGTATGGAATTCCAGGTACTACAAATCGATGAATCGGTACAGAACTTAAATTCATCGCTGCAGTGTGTGGGCTCCTATTTTGTCAATGTAAAATGACACGCGACCAGAGTCGTGACGACCCAAGTCGTCAGTCGTGAGTCACAAGATGATCCTGTGCGCGGCCGGCCTAGGAAGATTCAACGGTACTAAGAGGACTTGGTCTTCATTCTGAACTGATCTAGTCCAGTAACCCATATCTCGGTATCCAATACGGGTCGCAATTATCCCCTTTATTTATTTACGAATTAAAATTTTTCATTAACGACAGTAACTCCGTGGAAGTCAAAGTGACACTTCACAGCAAATACACTGTAGCTCTAATTAACTGACTGACTTATAGTAGTAGTAGTTGTAGTAATAAAGTATAGAATAAATCAAAATCAATCAATCAATCAATCAATCATCAATCAATCACTCTCCACTAAAGAATAGTAACAAATGCACACTATACATTTTAAAAATGTTTTTAAAATATTTATTAAATAATCCTCATTTAATCGATGAATACCAAAGACCACCGTGTTGCTAGGCCAAATATTTAAAATGAATTTATTTTATATCGCAAACCCGCACGCTGCAATTCAAATTTTGTATTCCAACAAATTAAGGTTTCGTACACTCCCAGTTTGTAATTTTAGCTTATTACCTTACGAGGATCTTTCATTTTAAGATTGTTATTGTCTTCAATCATATTTTAATGAAAATTAACCTTAAAAACTATTATTATTATTACTTCAAATAAATGAGGACCTATTACCACTCCAAACAACTACCAACAATAACTCCAAAGAATATATTTACGACTTATCTGTACCTGGTATTCCATACATTAAAACCAAGCTCACCCTCTCTTCTATTGTTAATTTCGCAGCCATCCCCTCCCTAAAAGAAAAAAAATATAGTAAACACTGAAAATTCCTATGGCGCGACTTCTGCGCCACCCTGTATATAGTTATCACAAAAATTAACGATGACCACCTTATATCTAAATATAAATTCAATTCCAATTAAACGCATGCAGTCAGCCGGACTTCTGGGATTATTATTCTCGAAGCAAACCTGTCCTTCAAAGGGTTCACTGAAGATCTATGAAACAAATTAGCGGAAGGAAGTCGCATGCATCATTATAAAAGTAGATACAACACTCTCGAAACAAGTCCTAAGATCAATACACTACACTATGGTACGTCCATATTTAACAGTACTGCATAAGCGCTTATGGAAGCACACGACAACATTTAATTTATGCAAAAATTAATAATTATTACCATTCCGAATTCATCCGAACAAAATTTTAGATTCCTAAACCCAACACCGTTTCGACCTAAGAGCATCAAATACATACAAAAGAAAACCAAATTATACTCTATAGTAGTAGACTGGGTAACTGCATGTAGATCTTCATGTTGTTTCGCTGGACCCAGCCACTGAAACAACCTCGATCAGGAGATGAAATAATCTAACGTGTTAAAACATTTGCAGAAAATATTGAAAGCTATATAATCATATTATACAAACTATAATATCGTTATTCCTCACCTATTCCCATTCCAACCTCCTTCACTCCACACACCAATTACAATAAGATAATTTTGTGGCTGTGTAGCCACAAAATTTTTTGCGTAATGTCAAGGTCTTTAATATTAAACAAAGACTGCCCTCGGTAAACTAGTGGTTAAGATTGAGCTGCTAATCAGAAAGTCGTGAGATGGAGTCCGGGCTGAGGATTTCTAATTTTGATGGTCGGTCGTGGTTTGGATTCTACACGTTAAGTTGTTGGTTTAAGGTGGGGCGAAAAGGTTAACCTTCGTCTTCGTCAGAATGAAGTATTTGGGCGGAAGCAAATCAACTTTTTTATATACACCTAGAATAAATATGTTAACATAATCGTAGTTCAAGCAGGGGTGTGTGTGTGTGTGTGTGTGTGTGTGTGTGTGTGTCTCAGAATGGGTCCATGAGAACTTTTATGCACTGATCTAGTATGCATGGAACAAGGAACCCTTCTGGGATATTAAATCCACTATTGTCCGAATAAGTAATAGTACGCCAAAATGACAAAAACTGAAGTTTAATTTTTCTTTTCAATGATGGAAGCCCAACGCGGGAAACGAGTGACTAGCAAAGAGGCCCCCAAAATATAGCTGTCTAGGTTAACGTTAAACCCTAGACCCTTCCCCAAAGCTGGGTCATATCCGTTTAGCACAGTGGTTCTTAACCTTTTTACTACCATGCCCCCTCTAGGAATTGGTCCTTCCCTCCACGCCCCCCTTCAATCAAAATAACATTCTCAATAACTTCTCAATATTAGCCCATGCTCTCGTTAAGAGAATAACAAATACAATTAGAGAAATTCCTGTTTCTAGGGGGGCGCGCCCCCCTGGTTAAGAACCACTGGTTTAGCAGATAGCTAGTGGGGGAAGCTATATTTTGGGGCCTCTTTGCTAGTGACCCGTTGGGCTTCTATCATGAAAAAGAAAAAGCTTCAGTATTTGCCACTTACTATTACTTATTGAAACTATAGTGGATTTAATATTCCAGAAGAGTTCCTTGTTCCACGAACTATCAGGATTGTGATTTGGAATAGATATATAAAAAGGGGAATTCGTAGGCGCGTGCATCCAAGCGAGACCAAGAATTTCCGTTAACGAGCATCTGACCAACTATAAGAGAAACCTCTTCAAAAGGATGAGAGGTTTCAGGAAAGTTCCCAAACAAGATCTCGAACTGCTTCAGTCGCAACGGATCAATATATACATATATCTATATCTACACATATCTATATTAGGGATGGGACGAATAGTATTTTTTTTTATATTCGCGAATGCGAATGCAAATAGTACATTTCAACAAAAGCGAATATTTAATTTCAATATTCGCGAATGCGAATAGTTTATAGCTTTGAAGTATTCAAAGTGTGTGTGTGTGTGTGTGTATATATATATATATACAGGGTGGGCCGAAAGTCTGGATCCATAGGAAAATATTTATTTTAATACATAAATTAAACAAATGGTAAATACTAAAATGAATATCAACTTTAACTCGTAAATGCGTATCCGTGATACTGTACAGTAGTTCGTACTCCAGTATAAATACTCAAATACTTTTTTTATTTCAGCCCAGAAATGGCTTCGAATCTAACAACAGAAGACCGGGTAGAACTTGTGCTCATGTACGCAAGACAGGGCGCTACACACAGAGAAGTTGCTACCGAATTCAATAGAAATCATCCTGATAAGCATCCAGTAACACATGCGACTGTTGGCAAGTTGTTTAAACGTTTCAAAGAAACAGGAAGTGTACATGATCGACGGCGTTCTGGTCGTCCAAAAACTGCAACTGATGAAAATACCTCTACAATGGTATGTGAACTTTAACGAATAGTCCAGTAAAGTCAACAAGATTATTATCAAATGAAACACGCATCTCGAGAACGTCAATTCGAAGAATTATTAAAAATCATAAATTCCATCCCTAAGTGTCTCGATGTCAGAGGCCGCCAATTTGAGCATTTGTTATAATTTGTTGTTTATACTGGAGTACGAACCACTGTACAGTGTACAGTATCACGGATACGCATTTACGAGTTAAAGTTGATATTCATTTTAAGTATTTACCATTGTTGTAATTTATGTATTAAAATAAATATTTTCCTATGGATCCAGACTTTCGGCCCACCCTGTATATACAGGGTGTCCCAGAATTAAATATCTATTTCAATGAAATCGGACATTTTTAAAAAACACTTATTTATGTTTATCATGTTTAATGTGTTAAAAATGTATAAATTTCTAAATTTTTTCATAATTTTTTTTTCATAATTTTTTCATTATCTGGTCCAATGAAAGACCGTCTGAAGTCATAGAATGGCAGAGAGACTCCAAAAGTTAACTGTGGCTTGGAATGACCAAATCCAAAATTTATGGTGCTCCATCTTGTTGAAACACAACATTATCAAGAATGCCATCATCAAGAAGCTGTGGTTCGAGAAACTGCTGAAGCATATCAAGGTAGACGGTACCTGTTACAGTGCTTCCGCAAAGAAGAATGGGCCATAAATTTTGGATTTGGTCATTCCAAGCCACACGTTAACTTTTGGAGAGTCTCTTTGCCATTCTATGACTTCAGATGGTCTTTCATTGGACCAGATAATGAAAAAATTATGAAAATAAAATTATGAAAAAAATTTAGAAATTTATACATTTTTAACACACATTAACATGATAAACATAAATAAAACTGTTTTTAAAAAATTTGTCCGATTTCATTGAAATATATAGTTAATTCTGGGACACCCTGTATTATATAATATATATATATATATATATATATATATATATATATATATATATCTATAATGATAATGATAGAAATAATGGATAGATCGCTTGATAGATTACAATAGATAGATAATCTTTTTTGTATTATGAATTAACTACAGGAAAATTACTGTGTACTCACCGATTGGAAAGATGCGTGGAGTAAGTTATATACCGGGTTTTAGTCGTGCAATTTGCACGTTACCACACTTACCAGAATGCGGGACGGGGGGACAACTCGCTAAGCATCCCACCACCACTTCCCCAACCTCCGCCGGTGAAGGTCAAGAATCACTGGTCTCTGCATTTGAAGTTAATTATTGGCAAATTCGATTTTAAAAACAAAAGAATTTCCGCTTTTCAGATTTCAGTCGGTTTCTAAGGGTCGTAAATAAGTCCTGCAGCACTAAAGAGTCTTTCGCTTCGCACACTGGTTGACGTGCATGCTAAATGGGTTCTAGCTAACTTGGTCAGTTCCGGGTATTTCTCTTTGTGCAGTTTCCACCATTCCAAATGATCTTCGTCGTGGCTGAATCTTTTTTTATTCTATATTCCTCAATTTGCTTCATAGTTTTTCGAATTTCAAGTTCAGAACCATCATGTTTCGAATCCAATTCTTCTTCACTACTTGAGACAAAGAAGGCAGAAACAGAGTCCCCCAGCAGCGTATCACTCGTTGAAGGTGTAGGTTCACAACGTTGGGCACGCTTTGCTGGTGGGTGTTCTCAGTCTGAAGTTTTGGCATTTAAATTTGTTGCCAGATTATATACTTCTGTCTTTATAATATCAATAGTGCTTTGTAGTGAAAAAAATTTCAACTTGAACCTTGGATCAAGAAATGTTGCAATTTTGTGTGTTTTCGTTTTCTAAGGAACTACATCATTCCGAAATTTGTGAAAGCATCGTCTCCTTCATTTCCTTTAGCATTCTTTTTCTTTATTGTATCAGTTAATGAAGCTATGAAAGGAATTACCTCTGATATTGACGAATTCGCTCTGCTCAACTTTTTCGTTATTACTTCAAATGGTTCGAGGAGCTCGGTGCATTTTTTCATAATATCAAAGTCAGTGGGAGTTAATTATGGTATCTTACCATTTGCTGCATATAAGCATAAAGGTTCTTTCAGTTCTTGCGTTCTTTTTAACATGTAATAAGTGCTATTCCAACGAGTTTGAACGTCGTGAATAACGTTTAATTCTGGTTGATTTAATTTATTTTGAATCTTTTTTAATTCATCTTTTGCCATTGTTGAGTGATTGAGATGAGATGCTATTCTCCTACACTTGGACACAACCTCGCAAACGCATTTTTGCGACGAAAGAGCATTTTTTATCACCAATTGCAGTTTATGTGCCGTACAATCTACACTACTTAATTCCGAGAGTCTAAAAGCTTTTACCATGTTGCTTCCAGCATCACGCATAACACAATGAACCGAAGTAGTTGGTATTTTCCATTTTGTTAGCATTGTATCAAACTTTTCAGAAATATACTCGGCTGTATGACGTTCTTCCAAAGTTCCCGCGCACAAAAAAAGGTTTATCCGCTCAAAATCTTGATTAATGCCATGGCAAGTTAAGCTTAGCAGGGATATACCAGCTGATGTCTCAGACCAGACATCTGTTGTGAATGATAAGTTGCAATCATTAATTGAATTGAGAATATCAGATACCTTTTCCGAAACTGATTTGTAAATGTCTAAACATAGATTCTCATAATATTTTCGAGTTTTCATTACATACTGTGGTGAGGACTCAGCCATCACGCGTTTAAATCCGAGGTCTTCAACATGGCTGAAAGGCTGGTCATCTAATATTAACATTTCTGAAATTCGGTAATCCATTGATTTTGACTTTGGATTATTTATGTCCCATAATTTCATAAAACAGCTTTCAATTGTTCTCTGTTTTACTTCTTCTTTCATTGATTGCAATGTAGTTTTGGAGGATGTAGCCAAACTGGAACTTCATTTTTTATTGGCGTTTCTGATTTCGAAATCTTTATACAGATCTGTATGCTTGGATTTAAGATGATTTATGAGACCATTAGTTCTTCCTTTTCGAGAAAAAATATTTTTGCATGCGTTGCACTGAGCTTTTTCATCATCTTTTTGAGTAAAATATTTCCACACATTACTCGAGTACGAAGACGCCATGATTTTATTGTACAGCTGCAAAACTGTAATAGGCCAACCAAGCCTATTTGGCTAAAACAACGCACTAATTAGCCTATAAACGCGAGTCTAAACGCTAACGCACTTACTGTATATAAGTGAAACAAAACACAAACACTAATTCACGAGAGAAGACGCTAACTAGGTGATGAGACGATACTATTATGAAATATTACAACGCTCTATGAAATGGCACTCAATGAAAAGTTTGACTAATTAGGACAACACTACCAACCCTCAGGCATGCCTCAGGCAGCAGACGACAGTGAAGCACGTTTCCAGATAGCTCTATTTGAGAGAGAGAGAGAGAGAGAGAGAGAGAGAGAGAGAGAGAGAGAGTTACAAGGAGTTACAAGGAAAAGAAGTACCTCAAAAGGCCTTGCGGCCCATACCGAGGAGGTACCAATGGCAACGGGTGCCAGGGAAAATTTTGTCTTTCAAACTATGCTAGCAGTAGTAGAAAACTGGATAGAAAAGTAGAAGGCTCTCTCTCCACCCTCCGCTCCCTCCCTGCCAGAGGCAGGTACGGAAAAAGGTTGAAGAAAATACCTTGACCCTGGAAAAGTAGCCAAGGAAATTTTACAGGAAAGGGAGAATATATAAATAGCTCTATATTTAGCTTGCTCACAGAGACACCGAGCAAGCGAACTCCTGCAGAGTTTTCTGAGGTTTTAATCTTAAACTATGAGTGTGTTCTGTACTTTGTCTAGCCTATTTTTAAACAGATTTACACTTTGACTGGAAACATCCTCTGAGGGAAGTTGGTTCCAGATATCAACTATTTTACAGGAAAAGAAATTTCCGCAGACTGAGGTCCTAAATGTCTTTACACACTCAAATAGTGTGCAAGATTTCGTCTAACCTTTTCTTGAACTGATCCACAGAGGAACTGTTCACAACTTCCGAAGGTAACCTGTTCCATGTGTCACAGATCTTATACGTAACGTAATTCCCACACACACTAGTCCTAAACCGTTTCAAATCCAACTTCCAACCATTGTTGCGAGTTGGGTTATCATTTAAACTAAACATACTTCTAAAATCGACATCGTTGAACCCTCGTAAGAGCTTGAAAACCTCGATCAGTTGACCGCGCAGCCTCCGAGTTTCAAGCGAAAACAAGTTCAGGGCGCGTAACCGTCGATTGTAGCCCATATGCCTAACGGAAGGGATCAACTTTGTGGCCCTCGCCTGCACTCGCTCCAGCCTCTCAATATCTTTCCTGAGGGTGGGCGACCAGAACTGCACAGCATACTCAGGTACGACGAACAAGGGAATGTACAGCGAGAGCACAATCTCCTTGTTCCGAACTGAAATTGCCTCCTGATATAACCCAATAGTTTCTGGGCTTTCTTTCCATCTCTACACACTGTTTCGTAAACTTAAGGTCGCTGCTAATTAGCACACCCAAGTCCTTTTCTAAATCAGTCACCTCGATATTACTGCCCAAATCGAGTAGTCCGACTTGGGATTGGCGTAGCCAATGTGCATCACTTTGCATTTACCAAGTTAAACGGCATTTGCCATTTTTCGGACCACTCTCCTATCCTACCTAGGTCCGCACGCAGTTCCTCGATCGCTTCGGGCGTCCCAACATTGCCCCAAGCTTGGTTGTCATCAGCGAATTTGGCGATCGACTGACGATGCCACCGTCGATATCATTTATGTAAATGGTAAACAACAGTGGCCCCAAAACGGAACCCTGAGGAACCCCACTAGTGACCGAGCCCAACCCGAACTAGCCCCTTTAATTACCACCCTCTGCCGCCTATCCTTAGCCAGTTTTCAATCCACCTACCTATTTCCACCGATACCCAGCGCGCGCACTTTCGCCATTAGCCGGCGGTGAGGTACCTTATCAAAGGCTTTCTGAAAGTCGAGATAAAGTATATCAATCGCCCTACTCTTATCGTACTCACTCAACATGACGTGGAAAACTCGAGCAAGTTGGTGAGACACGACCTATGCCGTCTAAACCATGTGGGAGTCCCCAAGCAGCTTGTAGGAATCCAAATGGTCAACGATTCTATCAGCTATTATCCTTTCTAATAATTTACCTACAACTGAAGTGA